>JBDJHY010000102.1:11823375-11837326 GCA_039654485.1 Withania somnifera | reverse complement strand
AGATAATCCTCAAAGTATGGAATATCGAAATATTATGGATCCAAGTGGGGCATTTATGATCCTGAGGGTTCATATAATTGACCCATCTAGATTGAGGCTTTTGTTGTAGTCGTCGTCTATGTTGCGTGGACTCGGATATAGGTATCTCATACGTGTACGGACCTAGAGGTAGGATTCTTCATCGCACAAATTTTATAATTCAGGGGTATGCTCCATGTACGGATATGGATGCTGGAATACGACCAATAAATGTATATTATGACCTATAAACTATGCATTTTGATTAGGTAAAGTTATTGAACTTAAACTAATAAAGCTTTCTTCTTTATAAGCACCAATGTTTTATTCAAACAATATCTTGCGTAATAGAAAAGCATTTTCATACTTTATACATATACAAACACATATACATAAACCTGAAAATCAAACCAAATACAATCAATCTATACTTCTCGGTCATAGAAAGTAATCAAATTACCAAGGTAAGTTGACCAAATCAGGTATCGATCCCACACCTATGTCGTGTCGACACAATTGCGACATGAATTTTAAAGGGTCCACCCATGATAGGTTGTCATACAGTTGTCCTCTCTCTAATTCTCTGTTTGAAAACTACAGAGCAGATCAATTTCATTTCTAGCCCACTATTTTCTTTCCTATGTTCCCTTCTTGTACCATCTTCTTTTCCCTGTGTTGCCAACGTCAGGTAAGAGCCTTCAGTATAATAGTTACCACATAGCATAAATTGTGGATCATTAGCCTTTTGAATAACCTAAGGGAACTTCTAAGCAACCCTTTCTTCATTTGTTTCAATCCATCTCTGCCTTTTACCATAGGGATACATTAACTAACATCAAGAAGAGAGAAAGACGTCAAAGACATCTGAAAGCAAAGATATGAAGAATCAGCTTCCTTAGCAATTTCTAGGAAATGGAAGAAAAACAAAGAAACTTCCTTGGAGGCACATACTTTGTGAAAAATAGACAGGCAGAGTAGCTCTTTGCAAGTGTATAGAAGCTACAGCTATGAGCAAGATATACTAATGCAATGGCCTGAGCATAAAGCAGATATTTCTTCTTTACATTAAAAAGTACAAGAAAAGTGCAGGACAGATTATCATACCATTCCTCAATACTCTCCATATCAGTGTCATCAATGATCTTGGCTATTTGTTCTTGACACATTGTGCTTGTCTTTAGCAAATACCTTTGATCCTTGCTTAAATCAGAAGATTTCAGCAGATTTTGTATGCAGTTTATCCCATTTAAAGGGTTTTTTAGTTCAAGACGAACATAAGCCAATTTTTTAAGACTATTTTCTGCAGCTTCTTCTGACATCTTCTGCACATTCATTGCATATTGAAGTTCTGTACTTGGAACATGCAGAAAGCACAAGACCCCAGTTACCCGACCATTGGCATCAACCCTTTTATTTGCAGAGATTAAGGCTTCAATATACTTACCCTTTTTATTAAATAACCCAAAAAACAATTTCTCACCTTCCTCACCAGCACTTACTCTATTCAATAATATCCTCAGCTTGGTTAATGTGTCTAGATCTTTCACCCTGCAACCAAAGTTATTGACTGTGAAAACTTCACCAAGAAGCATTTGATCAACCACCTCCTCCCTCTTCAACCCAGTCAACTTGTGCATAGCATCACTCCATTCCACGCATCTTCCATGTTGATCCATCATAAAAATTGGAGGAATTAAAGGAGATGGGCTTCGTACAATTCCAACGTAATCACCTTGAATGCAGCTATATTTGTCCTTAATCAGCTTTAGCCCGGTAACATCTTGCCCAATAAAGCAAACTCCAACAATGTTTTGTTTTACATCTCGACTACAGCAGGCATTAGCCACTATCGTAATTGATGCGACATTTTCTTGAGGACCAAATGTCCTAAGTTTGATTTCTACATTTTTCTCCTCCTTGCCTGCAATTTAAATATCAAAGAAGAATCATTTTTAAGGCATGAAACAATTTTTTTGTTTTTTCCACATTGTACGTTTATCTAGACATATTGCAAATATTGAACTAACAAACGACATGCCAAGGATAATCAGAATATCACCTTGCAAAGCCAGGGACAGAACACCTTTAATTGCGTTTGTTGTACCATCAATAACCAAATCAACCAAGGGTAGACCTATAGCTTTCTCTAGCGGCAACCCAGTTAGCTCAGAAACTTTAGAGTTCCATCCATTGATATGGCCTGAAGCATCAACAGCCAAAATGGGTATTAATGCTGTCTCAATGAGACGAACCACTTCATTTGTGACAATACGAAGTTCATCCACTCTATCTATACTGGTATCTACAGCAGGGACATTCACAATCATTTTAGAAGGATCAGCAACCTCATCTTGCAAAGATCCTCGCAATATTAGCTGCAGGGAATGGATGGCATCCATTTCCACATCTTCCCACGGCAGGCTTCGCCGTTTAACAACCTCCAGAAAGGCTTTAAACGATGACCTTGGGTGCGTTTTTCTACCTTCATCCTCATCTCCAGGAACATGTTTTGCACCACCCCACTTGATCTCTTTAGCTGTGTGGGAGCGGAACCAGAAGAGGAAATCTTTTGAAGTTATTTTTACAGCAGCCATTCCACATACAGCATCACCGAGCACAGAAGCACCTGGGTAGCCAGCGTCCATGAGGCTATCCGTGTTTAAACCTGTACTATCACCATGAAATCCATTAAGCCATTCAGCTACATCTCTGATTTGGGACTCGGTAGGAGTAACACCAAGCAACCAAAGAGTGTTTCTATAGTAAAGTGCAGCCCCATCACACCTTACAAGGTCCATAACATTAGGAGACTGAGTAACAATTCCCAAGGGAGCATCTCTTAGAAGCATGTCACAAAGAACAGTTTGTGTTCGAAGTATCTGATTTTCCCTAAGTTGAGCTGCCACCTCCACTTCCTTATTGATCTGAACACTGAAAACTTGAACCAAGAACTCACACGCGTACCTCAAAGGAAAAGGAAGAAATCTAGGACAAGTGTGATGGCAAACTACCAAACCCCACAGTTTTCTTCCCATTTTCTGGTCACTATCCAACTCATCATCTTCCTCATTAATCATCACAGACATTGCCATAGATGCAATAGAACCCATATTGGACATGTATTGTGCATGACAGCCATGGGGAGCTCTTAATGCGGATCCACCAAGGCTCAGCGACTGACCCAATCTTGGGTCTTGAATCACCCTAATTGGTCGAGCTAAGCAATCACATATCATCCTAACCTTATTCTTCATGAAGAGAAATCTTGAAGCCTGTGGTATATCTGTAGCAGGGTAATGCAAGCCAAGATAAGGTTCTAGTTCAGGCGTACGGAATTCAGCAACAACTTTCCCATGTTCATCCTCATGGAATTTATAAACCATAACACGATCATAGCCTGTCAATTGATTCACTTCTCTAACTAATACATCACATAACAATGATATATCGCCGCTTGGCAGAGATTGCAATCTTGCAATGGCTTTAGCTGCTAGCTTATAAGATTTCAAAGCTCCGGCTGTAGTTACAGGGACATCATCTGGATTCACAGGCTCCAAATCTATTACTAGTCCAACATCAATGCGGTGCAGAATCGCATAGAAAGGCTTGCCAGAGCTCTTACAATGAACTAAAATAGGATTTAACAAACTAAGTTCTCCAAAGCTGGCTGCTTTTTCAAGAGCAGAAGCACCTGAAGATCGAAACAGTGTCCTGACATCAGTTCCAAAGGTGAGACCCTCTTGCTGTTCGATGGTTGGAACAGCATGAGGTATCAAGTCCAACATTTCCGGTGCATTTTCGCTGTACGCTATGACAGAGAAGTTGTGCTCATCGATGGCAATCAGACAACCAAATGGCTGAATTAGACTTCCCCTTTGCATTTTCTGAAGATAAGCAGATATAGTTGTAGATGGAACATTACTAGTGGAATTAGACAAGTTAACTGAACTAGAGTAATCAAGTTGTTGCCCAGACTCCTCAAACTCCACATGGAGCCTTGCATCAACTGTGGTCTGAGCAATAACTCGAGCACCATGCCTAGATCGAGCAGAACTACCCCTCGAGCAATTCGTCTTGTTTGTTGTAGAACTAGAAGACATCTCTCTAAATCCTCTTTGAATTTCAGTTCCCTTGCTACTTTTCTGTAGTTACTTTAATGGATTAACAAGAACACATCAATACTGGAGATGGAATTCCCTATGTTAGTAAAAGCCTACTAGAAGAATCAAGAATTCGAAGTGAAAAAACAAAAAATTGAAGACCGGACAAAAACTACAAAAGGTAGAGTCTCCCTTTATCCAGAATAAATATAGTACCAAAATAAGATGAAAAGAACTTACAGTATCTTTATCAACGAGAATCCAGAAAACACCATAAAAGTACAAAGGAAAAAAAGGTGATACCCACTAGAACTACCTTGTACCAATCCAAGATTCCATTTTTTTTAAAAAGTTCAAGAACCCCATGTGAAGAAGCACCAAAAACTAGGAAAGAACTCCAATTCTCCAAACTTATGGTTCTGATTGTCGATCACTCAGAACCAACCAAATGAAGAATATTGGTCAGCTAAAAGTAGAGCTTCTAAGCATATAACTTTGTTTGGGCTTTACCAAAAAGCCCTTTAAATACTCAAGACCGGCAGAAGCAATTAAATTGGAAGACTAATGAGGAGGAAGCAAGTGAAGTTTGCTGTAACTAACAAAGTATACTTATTAAAAGTTCGGTTTGTATCGGACACATGAGCCAACAGCAGCACGGGAAAAATATTTAGGATTGAAATATGTTTTGGGGATTTTCTGCCAGAAAAGGGAAACCACTCTTTGCCGCTAATTCTTTTTATTCTCACTCCTTGAGACCTCTAATTGAAAAAAAAAATTGTATTAGCAACACCATTTAATATTTATTTACTTTTATTAATTATTCAGATTATTATTTTATTTTCAAATTTATTGTAAAATTTTATCTATTATTATGAATAAACTTAATTTGACATTGTCACTTAAGACATTGGCAAATTTATAAGTGGAACTTCCGGTTTTTGTTAAATAAAAGTTAATATCTCAAAAATATTTATTTATATTTTGTCAATTTAAGACTTAATTTATGGAGCATTGTTATTTTTTTAAAACTCTAATGATATTTTTGACGAGATACATGGAGGAGTTAATGATAAGCTACAGATTTGGAGATAAATCATTGAATCTGAAGGGTTTGGGTTGAGTAGGACTAAGACGATATATTTAGAATGCAACTTTAGTAAAGTGGCGCATAAGGCTGACGTGATCATGAAGCTTGACACACAAGTCATTTAAAAAAGAAATAGTTTCAAGTATCTTGAATTTAGGCTAGTGGAGAGATTAATGAGGATATCACTCACCAACAGGATGAAATAAAGACTCGCATTCGGAGTGTTGTGTGATAAGAGGGTGCTTTCTAAACTTAAAGACAAGTTCTATTAAATGACAATCAAACCATCAATCTTGTACATATGGAGTGTTAGTCAATCAAGAATTCTCACATTCAAAATATGTGGCGAAGATGAGGATGTTGTGATGGATATCTAGGTCTATTAGGAGAGATATGATTAGAAATAAGGTCATTTGAGACAAGGTGGGAGTGAATTCGGTGAACGCCAAGATACAAGAAGCAAGATTGACATGGTCCGGCATATGATCAAGAAGGATATGGATGCTCCAACGTGGAGGTGTGAGAGGTTGTCTAGGAATGGATTCAATTGAGGTAGAAATAGACCAAAGAAATATTAGAGGGTGGTGATTAGACATGACATAGAGCAGTGATGGTTTATCGAGGACATGACCCTAGATAGGAATGTGTGAAGGACGCGAATTAGAATAGAAGGTTAGTAGGAAGGATTACATACTTGTTAGTAAGTAGGAGCGCGTTGTTTTGTTAGTCATGCTAGGAGTCATAGTGTTACACTTGTAGTGTTTTGTTCTTAAAATTTTGGTGAAATTTGTTGTTTTGGGTAGATCAATCATAGTATTACTTTGTGGGAGTCTTATTTTCATTATTATCTGTTGTTTTGTTACCACTTATTTTCGTTGTGTTCTTGTATTATGTCATTTCTTAGAATGTTTTTGTCTTGAGTCAGAGGTGAGGTTTATCGAAAACAACCTCTTTGCCTCAGCTCTGAAGCAGTGATACGTACTGTTTAGTGCGCTTTATCCTTTTCAAATTTCACTTTGTTAAAATATACTGTTGTTAATGTTGTTGCAATTATACTCTCTCCATTCCCTTTAATTGACATAATTTTTTTAGAGTCAAAGAATATATCAATATTTTAAGATCTACTTTTTATCATAACAAAATAAAAAAATTACAATTTATAGTATTTTTCATATCGTTTTTAAATAACTAAATTTTAATTTTAAAATATTAATTTAATTTTTAAAATTAATCAAATTAACTCTCAAAAAGACATAACATATCAACTAAAAATGAGAGAAAGAGAATACTCTTTATTTTAAAAACCCTTTAGTGTCAAGCAGCATGAAAGTTGGTGCCACTTTCTTTATGATGTATAAGGGTTAGAAAATAGGCCACAAAGGAAACGGAAAAATACATAAAAAAATCCTAAATTATACCTGAAAAGTTATTTTCACGGTTAAACTATTGTCACGACTTTATACATATTTGTACTACTTAAAAGTGAATTTATTTACCCCTAAAATTAACGTGGCAAAAGAATTAATTAAAATAAAAAATTAAGCGTTGTCCCTCATTTGAACACATTAGAGAACAACTTGAAAACAAAAAAATCAAAAATCTACTCTACTCACAAGCTCAAAAAACTTTTCTTATTCACAACCCACTCATTCTACTCTTTTTATTTCAATTTTTACCTATTAATTTACTGCAGCAATTTTGTCAACTCAAAAATTCAACTCAATTTGATGGTGGGGTTCGTCAGCGGTGAACTGTCGAATCGCCGATGATTAAACTTCGGTCATATTCTCCCAAAAAAATCAATGCCAAGGTGGATACATTCTCAATATATATCAAGCCACACAAAAATCCTCAATTTCTACCAACGAAATCGAGTAGAATTTGAGTTGTAAAATCTTACCTCATGATTTCATGGGATGACGACATCACCACGTTGGCTTCAACACCATCACACACCTCTAAGATACTCCATTCATAACACATACAGATGAGCATTCTATTTTTTTACATAGACACGTGGGAGATTTTTATCTCCTTTTCTATTTTATTTTTCTCTAAATCACACAGTATAGACATTGTATTTTTCTCTATCCTCTTCCTCTATTCTCTCTAGAGGACTCAACGTCGTTTTTGAAAAATTTCACACTAAAACGACCCCAAACTATCAACACCCATGGAGTTTTACGAGGGTATAGAAGCAAAGTAAAAAAAAAGTAGTAAAGTAATTTTTTGTATTTTTTGTGTGGCGCTAACGTGGCAATGATGTGATGCTGACGTGGTGCTAACCTGGCGGGGCGTGTGGAACACCCCATTATGTGAAAGTGGTATAACACTTTATAAGGTGGTATCAAATTTACTTTTAAGTAGTACAAGAGTGTAATAAGTCATCCTAATAGTTTAAGTGTGAAAATAACTTTCGATTATAGTGTCCAAAGAAAATCTATCATGTATTTTGAATTCTTTTTAGGAAAAAAGGATCAAATTTACTCCTCTACTTTTAAAAATTGATCAACTTTATCTTTTGTTAAACTTTAGGACTAAATATATTACTACCGTTATTAAACATTTTATTTGTTCTCCTAGATAAAAATCCCCAAATCTAATAAATAATCCATTTTTCCTTAAAATTACCCATTAACGAAACTTAACCGGCCCAGACCATTTTCTAACTTAATCCATACAAACAAATAACAACCATAAATATGCCCTAACCACTTGTTAGTCGTCAATGTTAATGTAGTTGATCAAGCAAGAAATATTCAGCTAAAAATGTTAAGCTGACGACCAAGAAGCTGGAAATGGGTTTGGTCAGCGGTTAATTTTAAGGAAAATGAATTTTTTTTATCAGATTTAAAATTTTCATCAAGGAAAGGGTATAAATAAAAAGTTTCGTAACAAGCTTTTCTTCTGTAGAAGACTTATTTCGAATGACATAATTGTCTGATAGTACGTTCCTCAATCTTCAGAATGTTAAAGGAATATTTGGTTTGAAGTATTATAAAATATAAAATTGATTAATTTTTTAAAGTATAAAGGTAAATTTAACTTTTTTTCTTATTTTTTTTATTTCTTATTTCTCTTGTCTGTTTTTTAAATTTCTACATTTTTCGCTAATAGGATTAAATTAACTGTAATTCGTGACCTTAAGATAATGATAACATAAAAATAATATAAGCAGAAAAAATAAATCTAGTTAAAAATTACTATTGAATTCTAGAACAATAAACTCAATTACAAACTATAACTGAAAAAACAATAATATTAAAAAACTACGAAAGAAAAAAAAATTGTACATTAAAGCGTTAATCAATTTTTTTCTTATTTGTTCTTTCCCTTTTGGCTTATCTAAATTTGTTGATATCTTTTTCTCCGTTAAAAATCTGATAATTTTTTTACAAAATTAAATTAATTGAAAATTCATATATTTAAATAATAGTGATAAAAAAATAATCAATAACACTAAACTCAATTGCTAATTCGAATCACTTACAACCCTAATGAGGTGCATTCAAAGTTAAATATATTAAAATATAATTATTAAGAGACTAGTGATGAACAAAGTTAGCTGATATTAATTATTAGTGAGAGATGATAGATATCTCGTGAACTTAATTAAGGTGTGCGAAACTAGGTTCGGACACCATAGTTATTTAAAAAATTCTTAATTTATATTAAGGTTGACATTAGTGGTATCGGGTTGGGACAAACCGGGATGAACCGGTACCAGAGCGGCGGGATTGTCCCAACCGAGATGATATCGGAACGAACCGATAAAGGATAAAAGGTACGGAACCCCGATCCCATCCCGTCCTGTCCCATTGTGTACCGGGCAGATTCTTGAACTGACCGGGATGTTTTTTTTAAAAAAAAAAAATTATATATTTTTATTTGTATAACTATTGTACAAATAATTTATTTTTTCAATTAATAATTTTGTAACTTGTAAGTTTAGGTAATAATTTTTTTAAAAAATATTTTTTATCCTTTAGATTTGAAATTTATATAACATATAAATTATATAAAATTCAAAATGTATATAGCATATAATCCTTTTCTTATTTTTTTCTAACTAGCATATAAGAATTGAATTTCATAATTAATTTTTTAAAATCTTATTTTTTTTTAAATTGTGTAAAATTTGATGTTTTTGTAAGGTAAGTTTGTAGTATTTTTTTGTATGTATTTCAATTTGTAAGTTATAATTTTATAACTCATTTTTTTAAAGATTTTTTCAAACTTTATATACTTTACATTTTTTAAAGTTTTCTTTATATATTTCTAAGTTATAAATTATAACTTATTATTTAGACTTGAAAATTTTTGTAACTTATTTTTTTGTAAGTTTTTTTTTTCTAACTTTTCTTTTTCTTATTGTTTCTAAAAATAAAAAAAAATTATAAAGTTTGAAAATTAAAACTTTTCTTTTTCGTAATTTTTCCAAAAATACGAAAAAGAAAAGTTATAAAGTTTTCAAACTTATTATTTAGATTTGAAAAGTTAAAGTTATAAAGTTTTCAAACTTATTATTAAATTTGAAAAGTTTTCTAACTTATTTTTTTTGTAAGTATTTTTTCTAACTTTATATAACTTATTTTTCTAATTTGAATTTTATATATATAGATTTTTTCTAAATTTTTTCATTCATAACTTAAAAGTTAACCCTGAATATTTTTAAATTTTTCAATCATAACTACAATAATCTCTTCATATAATGGTTTTTCTTTATATTCAACAAAACAACATGTAATAAAATTTCAGTAATAGTGGGATAACACAAATCAGACAAAACGTTTGTAGTTTCATAAAAAAATTCAAAAATATTATAAGTTCATTAACATTATCCCAATCATTATCAGTAATTTTAAATTCTGGATTAGAAGTATGTCCGTTAAAATGCATAGTAATAAGATTCATATATCTATATCCAACTTCAAACATCTCATAAAAAAAATTTCATCTTATTTTAACATGTCTTGGAACTTTTCTATAGAGAAGTCCTGCAAGCTCACAAAGTTTCTTAAAATAATTAATTCTACTACTTTTATGCATATGAAAAATCAAAAAACAAGCATTATCAATTTTTCACAATTGTTTTTAAATACTTCACACCATCATTCACAACTAAATTTAATAGATGTGCAACACTTCTAACATGAAAAACATCTAGACATATTGAAAAAATTCTAACTTTTAACATGTTTATAACATTTGAATTAGTAGAAGCATTATCTAAAGTAATACTAAGTACTTTGTCCCAAAGTTCATAAAATCTAAAATTTCAGCAATTGTACTAGCAAATATAAGCACCAGTTTTTTTTTTCTGTTCAAAATTTTATAAGCTATATTTATTAGTAAATTTCGATTATAATTAACTCAGTATATAGTAACAGTTAAACATTCAAAACTATTAGGACTACGACCCAAATCAATGGTAATAGAAACTCTACAATTCATTAATTCAAAATATTCACGAATCATTTGATAATGTTGTTCATGAAAATTAAATATATCTTTTTTTTATCATACTTCGTGAAATACCTTCGTAATTGAGATTAAATGTATCTCGAATATATGTATAAAAGCAAGATGTTCACCAAAACTAAAAGGCAAAACAGAAACAATAGTCATTTTAGCAAATTTTTCATGATCACGATCCCTGCTATAAGGTTGTTGTGAAAGAGGCCCGACAGGATTTGAACGATTTAGTTCATTTTGAACCATGTTTGACCCTCTATACAATGGTCGAGTATCACTAGCAGACATAGCAGGATCAAAACTAACTAAATGTGCATATCACTCATGTTTATGCATAAATTCTAAATATCTAATCATACCCCTTCCCCTTCCCCCTCCCCAGTTGAACCTCCACTATTGCCGATTTATCAACCCAAGTTTGTTTACAAAGACGACAATTCAAAATACAAAAATATCAGAGTGATTTTCTAGGACGTGCTACAAGAGCCTTGCTTCTTCTTTTTCTTTGAGAAACAGAGGGGGGACTAGCTCCAACCTTAGGCTCAAGTTCATCTGGAGTCTGAGTTGACGCTTTGGTAGCGGGACTAGTCGGTATTTTATCTAAATCTTCATCTATGTCTACGTCTACTTATACTTCATCATCTAAATCCTCTTTAAAATTATGGTACATTCTTTCAAAAGATTCATGGGGAATAGGAGTATCAGTATTAATTTCTATGAGTACATTTGGTAGAGGGGCCAAATCAGTTTCATCTACATGTGTCAAGTTATCAGTATTAATTCTAATTAAAGAAACTTTAGGTTGTTGTGAAGAATAACTAGAACCTATCATCCTCCTAAAATTTTTTTTAGTACTTTCCTTCTTTTCGAAACTTTTTTTAGTGAAATCTATAGACAATAAAATTAAAATTAAATTAGCAAATTCAATAAAAAATAATACTAACAAATGTACCAAATGTCTGCGTAAAAGCAGACGTAAATAACTAAAAATTAATAATTTGATGATAAAAACTGAAGAAGATTGCTCCTCCAAAATTTACTAAATTAAGCTTCTAATTTTTAATTAAAAAATAATTCTAAAAATTAAATAATTGTAAACTTGAGACTTCGATAATTGATATTTGAGAATTGAGAAAGAATGAGATAAAAAATAAATGGTAGAATTAAAGATTTGATGAAATAGTAAGTGAAAACTAAGGTATTTATAGAAAAAAATCAGTAAAAAAATCAGTTGCAGGAGGGGGAAAGGGGGGGGGGGGTTAGAGGGTTGGATTCGTTATTAATGGTCTCCAACGGCTAGCTCTTTTTGATTTTCGGCCGTGAATCGGGACAAGATGAATTGGGACAAAAATTCCAATCCCATCCCAATACAAAACCCCATACGTTGTCTCATTCCGGTACCTACCAGACTGAAACGGATCCAAGAAGATCCTGGTCCAAGACCCACCCTTAATTAATATTATGAAAATCCTGCACCTACAACTCTGATGAGGTGCATTCAAAGTTAAATGTATTAAAATATAATTATCAAAAATTAGTTTTGGTGGACTGAGTTACCTGATATTTGTTACTAGTAGAAAATGACATATATCTCGTAAAATTAGTTGATGTGCGCGAAAACTGGACCTAAACACCATGCTTATAATTTTTTTTTATTAAAAGACAACTTAATCAAATATGTTATAGTAAAGTGTGGGATAAAATCTTCTCATTAACAAAATATATAAACCGTTTTTAGGTGGACAAATAAAAAAAAATAGTAAAGAAAACTAGTTTACATTTTTTTTAAAAACTGAAAAAAAGCAAACGGCTAGAGTTAAGAATAAACCATTTTGAAACTCTTACCAAATCATAATTGCAGGGAAGGAAAATATTAAATATATATTTTCAAGAATATAAAAGGAAATTCTAGGTTATATGGGAGAGAATGTAACGTTTTAAACATAATTTCAGTTATTAGCTGACAAATTTAGTACTGTACTTAAAGAGCTTCTCCATTCGTTGTTTCCTTTGGCATATTGTTGTTCACTTATCTTTTGTCAGTGATGCATTATTTCCACATTAAATAAGATCAGTTAATAACATACTTGTATAGAAAACATAGAGTGCCTAGTGCTTTTGTTGCCTCGACTTATATGAGAAGTCATGAAACATCTTAATCGATTATTGTTAGCATAAAACATCCTTATGAATTGGTTTGATATTATGCTATATGCATATACATGTGTTTTCCCAAGTATCGCTAATGAAGGGAAGGCAATATTATCCTAAATATATGTGTCTATAATCTAGTCAAATACAATGGGAGGCAGAATCGGGGATAGGGTAATGGGGGTTTGGGTGGGGTGAAAAGAAGGTATGTTGAAAAACCGGGAGGATACAAGTAATGCAAGTATCAATTGTGGAACTTATTTTCACTAGAAAAGTTATTTTTCTCATATTTTCTAAAAAATTTTGAGCAACCGGACGTGGAAAAATTGGAAAATGTTTCTCACAATAGCTAACACAACCTAGAACTAGCAAAGTTGATTCCTCCGAGCAAAGAAAAGGTTGGAATCATGTGCACCATCTTACTCAACAAAACAACCACCCATCAATCTAAGCATGCATCAATGTGGAGGAATGCAATCATCCACGGCCAACCATAAGAATGTTGCAACAATAAATGTGGTCGCTCTACAGCTTCCCTGAGACGAGCTCATATGCATACTGGTACTGTTTACAACCACCCACCCTCTGCTGTTCTAATTTTGAGAAACATGCATGGAGATATAGACGCACAAAGGACATGAACTTTTGACCTCATTTGCGACAAAAGCTAAAAACTACAATACTGCAGGAACTATAAGCTTTAGAAAAGTCAGGCAACTGGCAGCAGTAAAGTCATAAGCAGTCAAGTTTTTCTCCATTTAACTACGGATACCAAATTGGCTTGTCAAACTGGAGAAGCTAATGGCACAATTGTATTAATGCAAAAGCGAGATGAAAACCATCAAGTGAGCACAGTGTGTGCATCTCTTTCAATACACAAGGGATATCAGTTTGTTATCTTGAAAACTAATGCTATAACAGGATTGTTCGGAAATCAAAGCCTCAAGTAAGCAAACACACATGTACACAAGGAACATTCAAGCTTGATCTGCTCTAGCATCAAGTTGACAATTTACGGAGATTACAGCTGAAAAAAGAGATAATATCAGCATATGACGAACTCCTATTGAGAACTGGAAATAAATAGGAGAGATGCTTTATCTTGACAGGCACAACATTT
>JBDJHY010000102.1:11794476-11811581 GCA_039654485.1 Withania somnifera | reverse complement strand
TTTGGAGAAGTAATTTGATGAAATGAGGACAAAGGGGTGCTTTACACCCTTTAAAAGAATGGTGTTGGGTGGGTCAAAGCCCAAGAGGGTCTTTGGGCCCAAATCTAAAAATTATGAAAAAGTTTGAAAATAATTCTAAGTATGGAAGTCATCTATAAGGGATGAGGGGCTCCTCCCGGGCTAAAAATACGTTATACGGAGACTAGGATGAGGAAAGAGAGGATGTCGAGGCGAGTCCGGAGAAGTCTTTGCCATTGGGCTTTTTCGGGGGTCCGGGACGGGTTACGGGGCTGTCGGGCTGGCCTACCGGGTTGCCGGGCTGATAGGGTACTGGGCTGGGGTCCCTGGGTATCGAGATGAGGTGCTCGTGCACTTGGCAGCCGGAACCCGGAGTAGGCACCCCGGGATAGGCATCCCGGAGATGGCTTGCCGAGATAGAGGAAAAAATCTGCAGCTTTGGTGCAGATTTTCCAACTGAGTTTCAGAACTGAAATGGAGTCCAAATTTGAAAAAACCTTATATGTTTTTTGAGTGGAAAAATATTTCGGACACAATGGATTCAACGAAAATAGTATCAGAGGTCATTTACATTCAGGAAAACCAGAAACACCAGAAAACAGAAGTAGCATTTCTCCGTCAACACCTCGAATTGACAACGACACACAAGAAAATTAAACAAACACCTCTCCTAGCTAAATTCATCATTCCAGACCTGTTGGAAGTATCATAATTCCAATATGACACTCCGAACATCGAGTTTCCACACAAACTCCGCTTTTAGGATAAAACTTAAACAATTTTCACAAATTGACATAACTTGCAAACGAAGCCTCCAAAACACAAACTTTAGGTCAATCTTGAATTTGTTTGGCATTACGGAGCTAATGGAACTTTTGGAATTAAATTCTGAGGTCATCTTAAAGGAAAGTTGACTTTGGTCAATGAATACTTAACTTTAGGCTCTAAAATAGGGAATTTGAGATATTTCTCAACCGAGTCGCCAGGGATCCGAACTATCGGTCCTAGCAAGTCATAAATGACTTGGCGCAACTGCTGAAATTCTCTAAGATGTAAGACTTCGCGTATTTATCATAAATGACCATGAGGGTCATTACAAAATCTCAATATGTTTGGTTCGCTCATGATAAAATGGATTGTCTGTAATTTGCATTGGTGCTTTGCTGTCAGTATGTATATCAATAGGCAGACTTACTTTAACACCTAATTGCTTCATCAATCTTTGTAACCAGATCAATTCTGTAACAGTAGTTGCTAGGATTCTAAACTTATTTTTTGCAGATGATCTTGATATTATAGTATGTTTCTTGGTTTTCCAGGAGACTACTGAATCACCAAGATTTACAAAGTAGCCTGACACTAACTTCCTTGTGTGTGGACAAGATATCAGTCAACATCACAATAAGCAGTAACGTTAGTTTAGAGTACTAGATAAAAAACTCCTTGGCCAGGCTAACCCTTTATATATCATAAAATTCTTAATGATGTATTCATATGAGAACTTTAAAGTTGTTGCAAAAATTGACTTAGATTTTGAACTGCAAAGGTTATTTCTGGCCTTGTCATATTAAGATATAGCAGCTTACCTACTAGTCTTTGATAACCACCTTGATCAGTTAATGGATCATGACTTACCTTGACCACGGTGGCCTTAAGATTCTCATCATACTACATTGTAGTGATTTTAGTATTTGTGTCTACAAAAGCAACTATAGGTTTAGCTCCACAAAAACCTGTCTCGGCTATAACTTCCAAAATCTTTGGTGCATTAAGATCCTATGTTTAGACCTTGGAAACTCTATTCCTAGAAAATACATTAGCTTACCAAGGTCCTTTATTTTAATTGCCTTCCTCAAGATTTCCTTGGCTTCTTATTTTACCTTGAGGTTGTTACCAGTAATCATCATGTCACTTGTTAATGAACAAAGAGTGGTCCAATTCACTCTGTTTAAATTGACACGCTATCAGGTTGTTTTTTAAGCATTGTGTTCCATTATCTTGGGGCTTGTTTCAGCCTATGTAGGGACTTAGTGAGTCTACACACTATTTTCTCTCCCTGACTCTCAAATATCTAAGGTATAGTCATATATATTTCATCATATAAATCTCCTTGAAGGAAGACATTATACACATCCATTTGGTTTATATTCCACTTATTCTGAGTTGTAAGAGTAAACACGGTTCTTATAGTTTTTATCTTCACTATAGGAGAAGAAGTTTCTTGATAATCAATGTACAGCCCTTAGTAACTAGTGTTGCCTTGAAATTATTAAGCCTCTCCTGTGGACTTGTAGTTTATCTTCTAGATCCACTTGCGTCCAATTGGCTTCTTTCCTGCAGAAAGTGAGCATATAGTCTAGGTCTTGTTTTGGTTAAAGCATCATTTTTTCGTGCATGGCTTTCATCCATCTAGGATATGTAGCTACTTTTGGAAAATTTCTAGGTTCTGTGACACTAGAGATATTGTCAAGATAGGATTGATAAGTCTCTGGAAGATGCTTATAAATAGTATAATTATCTAGAGCATAAGGAGTTTGTTTCACATGTAGAGACACAAAGTCTTTCATCCATAATGGTGGTCCTTTTTCTCTACTTGATCTCCTTTGATTTTGATCTATATCTTGTGTTTCCTGCTCAAGAACCACAGATAGTTCATTTCTTATACCGGTGTCATGCATTGTGTTTCTACTGATTGAACATCCTCATTTTTCATTTGTTTGTTCTCCTCATAATTTGCATATTCTGTAGTTGCCACAGGTGTCATGTCCTTATCTATGTTGAAGCTATCACAAATACACTACTTGCTAGTGTTAAGTTAGAAGTGTATCCATATTTCTTTAGCTTGAATGGGAATACTTCTTCTTGAAATATTACATCTCTGTTGACAAAAAAATAGTTGTTAGTTAAGTCAAGTAAACATAGCCTTTTTGAGCTTCAGTGTATCCCATAAGAATATCTGGTTTAGCTATAGATTGTAACTTGTCACATTCTTGGACTACTTTAGCAAAGCACAAATAACCTAATACTCTGAGGAGACTTATATATAGTCTCAAAAGGAGTTTTTTGTTTATAACAGGGCTTTGAAGTCAATTTATTATATATACTGCAACTGTACACAATGTTTCCAATATATTAGAGGAATATGAGCTTGAAATCTAATAGCTCTTGTGATTTCTAGTATGTTTCTATTTTTCTTTTTAGCAATCCCATTTTGCTAAGGAGTATAAACACAAGTTCTTTGATGTATGATTCCTGTATTTTTTAACATATTAGTACATAAATTATTTACAAATTCAAATCCATTGTCAGTCTTAATAGTTCTGATCAGTTTGTTAAATTGAGTCTAAATAAAGGCTATGAATTGTCTTAAGATTATACACACATCAGACTTTAATTTTAGGACATACACCCAAGCCATCCTAGAATAATCATCTTCAATGATTAAGAAAAATCTATTGCCATAAAAGGTAGGGGATTTATAAGGACCCCAGATCCATATGCACAAGTTCAATTATGTCATTACTTTTGCTAATACTATTAGGAAAGGGAAATCTAGCTTGTTTAGCACATGGACAAACTTGGCATTTATTCAACTTTTCATCAATGATAGAAGCCTTTACATGAAGAATCTTCTTTATAATAGACCTATAAGTATGTCCAAATCTTTTGTTTCAAGTATTTACATCTATGTTCAAGCTACAAGTACTAATGGAATCAGAAATATTAGCAACTAGAGACGGGTTATTTTTATCTTCACCTTGATTTGTTAGAATGTATAATCCTTCTTCATGTTTACCAATCATCTTTACCTTCTATTGTAAATATACTAAAATACAAAAAAGTCAAGAAAGAAAGAAGAAGAACACTACAATTTCTTAGTAAGATTAGCAACAAACAATGAATTAAACTTGAATTGAGGTAGATGAAAAACATTAGTAACTATATTCCCTCGTGCAAGAGTGTTTTCCCCAGTATGTGTTACTAAAGATATATCTCTATTAGGTAAGAACACTCTTTTTAGATTTTTAGACACACTAATAGATTTACTATCTAACATACTTAAGTCAGAAACCATGTGATCAATGGCTCTTGTATCCACGATCCACTTGTGTTCATCTTTAAGTAATGTTAGAGCAATAGTGGTACCTGCAGACTTAACCATATGACTCTTGTTTCCTTGCATGCTCATGAACTGCAAAAATTGTTGATATTGATCCTTAATGAAAGAACGCCCTTCAAGTTGTTTAGTCTATTTTTAAGTCAACTATAGTTCTTGCTTAGCACCTGGGTAAGGCATAGGGTTCTGACCACTTAATTATTCTTCTGAGTGTATTCCCTTCTGATCAAAGTTTCCATGACCCTCTGCTTGTACAGAATATGTTGTATTGTTGCCTTCTTTTTTTTGAACCTATAGTCATTAGCATAACCAATGAACCTGTAGCAATTCTCTCTTATGTGATTCCTCAAATTGCAAAGATCACAATACGGGGTTTCCTTCCTTTGAAGTGTTGTAAGAAGAGTTTCTTTTAAACATTTGATTTACTCTAGTCTTTAGAGTAAATAGCAAGTCAAATTGCCCTGGTATGATAGCAGGATTTTCTTCTAAAATTTCAGAACTTGAACTCACAGCCTTTTGACTTTCATCACTTACTATCATAAAGTATGCTTGATTCACAATAGGCATAGGAATCATCAGTAGGATTTGTCTTCTTTCTTACAAATATTTATCATTCAGTCCCATAAAAAACTAAAACAACTTGACTTTCTATTGGTGTTGCACAAATTCTCTTGACGTTTCATAACTACAAGTAGGACAAGGAACCGGAGACTTATATTCTTCCCGTAAGTCCTTTAGTTTAGAATAACGCACAAATGCATATGAGGTTCCTTGTGACAGAGTTGCAATTTCTTTATGCATATTAAAGATCCTTGAACCATTAATTTTGTTGAATCTTTCATGCAGTTCCTCCCATACAACTTAGAAAATAGAAGCATACATAATTCCTTCCAGAAGACTTTTAGATATTGAATTAACAATCCAAGAAAGGACAGTTGCATTCACTCTCTCCCAATGATTGCTCAGTTCGGGGAACTTTTCTTTGACGCATGAACCATCCATAAATCCTAACTTGTTCCTTCCTAAAGGAGCTATATGCATTGACCTAAACCAGATCGAGTAATTTCGTACGCTAGTCAGTTAAAATGAGATAATCTGTACCCCACCTACATCATACGGATGAAGGAATAAAGGATGATTACAATCGATTGTGCTTACGGGGTCAGAACAAGAACCAGTATTGATGCCAGATTTCCACCAGTACTCACAGTGAAATGATTTCGTTTACCCCTAAATCAGCACTTGTATTTCCTTGTTCTTCCATATCAAGACCTTCACAAACTTTCAATTATGAACGTCATCACTTATGTACGTTCCAGGACTCTGCGTTAGGTTTTTCTAGATTGAAAACTCGGATACCATGTTGTAAATATAAGACTCTTCACAGTAATCAAGAACACCAACATAATAGAAGTAGAACAGAGAAGAAGAGAAAAGGAAGAAGAAGTAGGTAGTTTAGAGAATTTTTTATTACTCCTTTTGAATTTCATTAACTGATCAATACAATGTGATATGTATATGTGTATATAAAGATGAAAATCAGTGATCTAAAACTTCCAAGTGTTCTGTGAGCTAATATAGCTTGTGATCTAGTTAACTAACTAACTAGCAAGTGATCTTAACTAACTATGTGAAGATACTAACTAACTTTAAGAATTGGTTATAACTAACTAGTTACTTGTCTTTCTCAATAAAATTGTCATCTCGTTTCTCAAAACGGATACTCATAAAAAAATAAAATCTTAAAGAGCCGAGATTCTCTAGTTCAGATCAGTTGATTTAAAAATGAATTATCTAGATCAAATAAATGGTATTAGAATTTAACTAATATCAATAACTAAATAATGATAAATAGGATTTTGTTATAAAAGATATTCTTGTTATTGTGAATGTCTATTTCCTAGTTTATTAAGATAAGATATAGTTAGACCAATTCTAGTGGATGTCTATTTTCTATATTTATCCGATTAGGCTAATTTTACCCTATATAAATAGAGGGATTTTCTTCATTGTAAATCATTCATGAAGAGAATAATAAAGCTTATCCTTTCTTCTCCTTCAAAATATTCTTTGTCTTTACTTTATTAATTCCATAACAGTTATCAGTATGAGTCTTTAACATTTTAAGTTTGATAATATATTTCAGTCATGTCTAATATTCTCTCATGAATAATCATGTCCACAAAAAGGAAAAGGAAAACAAAGATTTGAATGATAATGAAGGACGGAGCATGCGGACAACACTGGCATCAAACTGGTTGGAATTGATTACTTATCTGTTGCTGCATTAGATTTATAATCATTATATACTATTTCATAAATATATTGTGATTTAACTTATTTGTCTAACTATGATCAACATGTAAGTGGTAGAGCACTTTTTTGGGATGTAAAGGTTCATGTTTTTCCCCTCATAGTTGTGCATCTTGAAATCTTCTTTACACAAACAGATTTTAGATGTGGAAAGCTTTTCTAGAAGGCGTACTGAGATGAACGCAGCGAAGGAGACATCAATCACAGGTGCGTAATAGTATATTGTTACTTAAGTTTGTAAGTAATTGAAGAGGTAATATCAAGAGTTTTTACTATATACAAATAAAATATAATTATCAGATCTAATAATATTTTCAAAGGCTCATGGTTGACTCTAATTATACTTTGGCCTATTATATCATTGATTGAGGATAAGCTGATGGATTCAAGTTGTATCACATCAAAAGGGTAAGATATTGGATTTTGAGTCCGGATGCATCCTGATAATGAAAAATATTGGGTTTGAATTCCGTCGATTTATGGTCTAAGTCACTTTTATATGGATAAAACAGTAGATTCGAGTCCTAATGCATCATATTTATAATATTATGATGGCGAAGATAAATAATTTGCTTATGATAAAACGTTAAGAAATTTGACCCATTGATTTACTTCATTAAATATGGGTGTGAAGGAGATTAATAATAGTAACTCATAAAGCAAAAATTATTTGAAATTTTTTATACTTTAAAAGATATGTTAGAGAGAGATTCTCTACATTATATGTATGTGTCGATTTGCTCATGAAGAAGCAATATATAAAACGAGTTTCTAAATTATCATGATTTGATATACTTAAGTCACATTTAGATTTTCATGCTCCATTCTATGAGAAGAATGCGGTAGCATTAAGTTTGAATGAAGATGAATTATTAAAAATACATTCAAATAATTATATCTCATTCTCGCAGAATGAAATTTTTTGATAAATAAATATAGATTTATTTCTTGGGGTGAATGTGATATTATTTTTTAAAATTCATAAATACAAGTATATTCATGGTTGTGAAGATATAATGACTCACCTCCTAAAGAGGTAGATATACTTTGAAATTTGCTCTTAACATAGTAAATTCAAAATTTACTAAAGCAAATAACACATATCCTAGTAAACTTGGAGTCTAGTAGTATTATTCTAATGATGTAAGTACTAAGTATTTGACATATACCGAATAACTAGAAAAATTTTCAAAAATTTCTTGTATTATTTTTTGTCATGACAAGTTCATTGGATCAACTAATGTTGGGACAACATCCTGTAAATTCTGAAAAATCTAAAAGGTGAATATGAACCCGTTCATGTGTCATGTGATATACTGAGATGCATCTAAAAGATATTCACATGTGCCTTTATTGTCAACCTGTCGTTTTCCTAAAAGTGCTTTCTCAAAATAATTGAGTTAAGAGTATAATTTTTAGATTATTTAATCAAGACAACTAATCTTGATAATGTTGATTTTATATCAAAGTTGGTGTGGCATCGAATGCCTTTAATAAATAGCTAAACCAAGCTTATAAGAAAAAGATTTTATATGTTGGTCTGAATTATGATATATTTCATATGACGGTACTTGTACAAATCAAACTAATAAATTATGATTAGTAAACCACTCACAATTGATTCAAGGTCAAGAATCAAATATTTTTCATCCAATAATTTTTAGTGTGCAGTATACAACTACTATGATGCACAAAAATATATTTCTCAAAGAAGATAGAGGATATATGTTAGTTATCCTAGCATAAGGGAGAGATAATAAACAACTAAGGAATATATTGTGAATTATTATCATTATGATCTTCATCCGAAAGGATAATTCAAGTCAAATGCTAGAAGCATTTGTTGACCCAAAATTAATTTCATATTACCTGCAAATGCTCCTATTGAATGTACTGAAGGATATAGTCTATGACATGCATGAAACATGATAGATCAACTGGTTTCAAATATGATAATCCTTAAATATTGGAGAGGATCAAATGATCATAAGAAGATGACAATGTGCTTTTGAAGAGCCTATATGACATAACACTTCATGAAAAATGAAACCTTATAAGACGTTCAGGTACCTGAAAATAATCAAGTGATGAGATCTCAATAAGTTATGTTACATTGCGGGCCGATATAAATTAGATATTTGTTGATGATATTTTTGATACAATATGGCGTAATATTGTAAAAGATTATGAGGATATGAATCCAACGTTTATTTAAGCATGCTGGGTAGAAATAGTTATCAAGTGAAATTACATTTTGATAGACGTAAAGCGTATTTGACTTGCAATTTAGATACTAAAAGATGTCGTACTTGATATTTTCCCTTGATAAGATTTATATGAGAAAAACTCTTAAGAATTCAAAATGCCCGAAACATATAAATTTTTTAGAAAACTTGTTTATAATCCTGAAAAGGCATATTCTCTTGGAGAATTTTCAAAAGCAATGGATTATCTACTGACGTAAGAAACTCGCAAAATTGGATTGGTCTCATAGTACCTTATCTTATGCAATTGATGTATGCATACTTATAATAACTATGAGCATGATATAATTATACTCCTATATGGCGATAATGAAATAAGATTACTTGCATATTGCAAATGAAAGTGCTTGTATGAATATATTTATGCTAACAAATATTGTCAAAATTGTATTGATCATGAAATGCAAGATATTTAAAGGATATCTCACCAAGATCTTTCTACAAACATGATTTTTAAAAAATGATGATATAAAAATGCAATAAATTCATTAAAGTGATTATATGATTGATTTAATCATAAAAGTCTCTACCAACTGCAATTTTCGCACAAGATTGAGATGCGAAGATTCATGTCTTTGGATTGATGTTCGTATTAGGGGAGTTAATACGCGATATACTCTTTTATTCTCATAAGGTTTTGTCCCACTGAGTTTTCCTTGTAAGGTTTTTAATGAGGCAGGCAATATGCATATTGTTAAAAATGTGTGCTCTATTTCCTTCACTAAAATTTTTCCACTATATTTTTTCTAGTAAGATTTTAACGAGGCACACTATCTTTGAAAGAGACATTCAAGGGGATGGTTATAAAAGACATTCTTGTTATTGTGAATGTCTCTTTCCTAATCTATCAAGATAAGATGCAGTTAGATCAATTCTGGGGAATGGTTATTTCTATGTTTATGAGATTAGGCTAATTTTTTCTTATAAATAGAGGTGTTCTCGTCATTATAAATCATCCATCAAGAGAATAATAAGACTTAACCTCTCTTCTCTCTTCTCCCCCAAAAATATTCTTGTCTTTGCTTTATTAATTTCATCACAGAATTTAAATGTTATACCTAAATTAATTAGTATCCTAATCTCGATAATCAAATAACCTCTAAGAAGTTAACGTAATATTGTCATAAAGTAACTTTTATGCCTTTTATTTTCTTTATTACATTGTCTACTTTTGGTATCGTTGCATTACTAATCTCACTTTTTATTAGTTTGTCACCGGACTTAATATCAGCGTCCATAGGTAGAACCATCCCTTAGTGGCCAATGGATGACAAATTTTAAAATTCTCTTCCCTTGATTCTAATTTTTGTAGTGTTATTTCCTTTTCAATTTGTCCCATGAATAATATTATACTTCTTTATATAAAATTAATTTAATTTTAAGTTTTTTTATTTTATTTTTATCATTCAAATGTCTAGTTTGTTTATACCACATATTTTAAAAGTATTTTTCAAATTTTGTGCCTAATCTGCAGACGCAGAAGTAGTTTCTTTATGAAAAATTAGAAACGCCGAAGAAGGTTGTGACTTATAAATATGAAGATAAGGCGTTGGCGAACCAAATTGACAGAACCCTCATTTGCTTTATCTAACTCTGTGTGTGCTCCTTGCGGCCCTGCCAAAACATATTTAGACACACACACTATTCATATCGATACTAGAAGCCCCCTAGAGTAGGACTAAAAGACTATGAGCCCCACGTTCTAAGAGCGAGCCGAATGACGTAAGTGCACCAAAATACTTCGTGCCACAACCATTTACTTTTGATAAGTTCTACAGACCGATATCTAATGCTTCATCTGGGTCATTAAAGAGATAAAAAATAGAATATATGACAAAATTAATCAGCTCTATGTTCCAAGTTTATACTGCTTTCTCCACACATTTACCATTACAATGAGAAAATTCACCAACATTAAGATATGGTCCCCTCCTATTCTCCTTAATCCATGTTTTGACAACCAAAATCAGTAGCTAAGCAACACTGTAGATCCCAAATAGTGGTCGGTTTTCTTTGTCTAGCTTGCTTTCTTCAAGACAATTAGGAGAGTAAATAATGTTATGTAGGACTCTTTTATGGATGATGTAGTCTTAATCTTGTGCAAAGTTCACACTTCATGTGAATTTCCTTTCGATTTGCGACAAGTAGCACTTGCAAATATTCGACATGTGGCTTCATTCTTTTCAAGTTTTCCTGTTTTAGCAACAACTTTTTGATTATTGTTGCAATTTTTTAATTTTTCACCTAGAGTTTGATAATTTTGGATTCAACGAATCAAAAATATTCATTTCGAGGATGATTTTCATAACAGTAATCCAATGACTTTTGGAGGGTTATTTTTCAAATTTATTTCACTACTTGACTCTTCATTTGACACTCATTCAATTAATTTGATTCATGCTGAAAATTCACTTAAAAAATTATTTGTGTGGCAATACTCTAGCTCGATTTGTCTGTGTTACTCAAGTAATGAAAAATGGTAGAAGCAGTACGAGTTACTCACCTTGAATTATTTGCAGGTATGCTAGTAATTTTTCATGTTAAGCTCTTAAAATAGAGCGATATCAACAACAAACATTCATATAAAGCGACCTCAATTTATTTGAAATCAGACATAATTATTTTAGTGCTTAATAGAATTAGTACAGCATAGACACATTGAGGAGGTGTTTGGACATGTAGATTGAACTTTAAATTTGAACTTTTGATTTGAATTTTATGTTTGTTGTAACATTTTACACAAAATTTTAAATTCAACTTAGAAATTTTAATTTCAAATTCTAAATTCACCTATTTTCAATTCTTAATATGTGATTTTAACTTTTTAAAAATTTAAAATTTGACTCATTTTTTAAATTTTTATAAAACAAAAGACACATATTTATTGCAAAAGTAAAGCAGCGGGTACGTCTGTTCGGGTTTATTCATTCCCAATAAACTTCAAACAAAAGGAGATTCGGGAGTCCTTCCAATTTTTGTGTTTTTTTTTTTCGGTATGCCGCTCCGCCAGCAAGGAGGCAAAAGATATGCGAACTCTTCCTTAAGCAGCGTTATGCTTCATCCTCAAAGTCAACGATTCTAGCCTCCTGAACCGTCATAATGGACAACTAAAAAGCCTCTTCTGCCCGATTTTGGCCGTTTTACTCATTTCTTTGATGGATCGGACGGGAGAGGAATGGAAAGAAGGGGATCGCATTGGTATTGATTAGGTATTGGTATTGGTATTGTCATTTGTGTTCGGCAAGTTGGATTCAAATCATGATAACAATATTCATAATATTTTTTTTCTTTTTTTGAGTTAAGGGTCTTCTTTGATTTCTTTTTTCGAGTGGAGTATTTTTAGTAGTGGACTAGTAAGTCCTTAAATGTATTCTCTACTCTCGTACTATATTTGTCTTTTTCCTTAATAATGTTCGAACATCTTTAAATTGGAAATTTTATATTATATAGGAATATAAGTTTGATTTAAATTATTGAAAATTATAATTTTGATTCTTAAAATTTTGAGATATCTTATTTTTCCTTGATTTCTCCTGTCATTTTAACTTTTTTTTTTTTTTATCTTTTCTCAGATGCATCCTTCACATTTAAATCTTGGACCGTCTCTACGCCAAACGCCCGCTAGAGTAAGTTAATGCTTAAATCCTTTTCTCCTCCCTAATATAGCCAATGCAGACAGAATAAATACTAGGTAAATTTTTCATTTTAATTAGACATAAGTTATAATTTAGGACTTTGGGCAATCCATATTGCTTTAGCTAACAAAAGAATAACCCCATTATCAAGAATGGACCTCGGAATTGAAAAAAAATATTTTTCCTCTCCAAACTAGCAAGTTGATGCTTGGATGATGGGAGAGTCAAATTGCTTCTAGTTGGAGAATTACAAAATTACAATGTCCCACATGTTAAAAGCATGCAAAAAGCCATCATTAGAGGCACAAACCAAAAGAGAAAAAGCAAGATCATTATTATTGATTAGAAGAAAGATGCATTTCTTGGTTAATTTGCAGTCTTTCTTATTATCTCTATGATAATCTGTCAAGAAAATTGAGGCACTTCTCTTTGTTCCGAACTGGTGTTCACAACTTTTTTTGTATGAGAAAAAGAACACAAGGGTTGGTTACACTGTATCAAAAAAAGCATCGATCCCTATATTTATCTTTTACTCGATGATTTTCTTTTATAGATCAATAAACACTACGTAAATAAATTTCTATCAAACTTCTTAGCAAGAATACAGCATCCATAATAGGTTTACCGAGCATAAAATAACGTAAATACGAATAGAAAAGGAGTTGAGAAATGACTTAAAGAAAGGGCAAGTACTAAAGTTTTTGAATTCATCTACTTCTTATCATTTTCCTCCCATCTCCTTACCTAACTAGACAGCAATACAAAAAAAAAGAAAAAAAAAATTCTCTTTCCCCTTCAGTTTAAATAATAATAATAATAATAAAAAGGTTGATAGAAGATATACTTATATCTTCTTTGCTATTTTGTCATTACAAGATAAAGAATTCTTGTTAATTTGTTTCTATGGACACAATTCAGCATCACTTTGGTTTCTGACAAGTCTTTGGTCATTGTAAAGTATTGATGTCACCAAGGAAAAATTTCCTGAAAGTTTGACCAAAATTTTGTCTGCCTAGATGAGAAAGCTAGATTCTGTCTAGCTTATAAGTCATGGTGCAGTTGCAGAAAGAAAGAGAAAAAGAAAAGTAATTTGTGGTACTTAAACTCGGTCAATGCCACAGATAAATGAGAAAGGAAGTCTCTTTGGCTACGAACAACTTTTTATTTAGTTCAAGGTTAAAGTGATGTGGATACTATAATTGAAGCTTATCCATTTGAATCTTGATAAAACTTTCAGGTATTTGCTGTGATAATGGTTTTCTTGGAGTTGCAAAGTTTTTTAATTTAGAATAGAATAGCCATTACTTTTAGAGCTTGTACTTGAGGGTTTTTTTTTTTTTTTTTTGTGAGGATTTTGTTCATGGAAATTGGAGGGGTAAATGCCATGTGGTGAGCTCAGAGATCTGCACATGGCTTTCTCAAAATTCAAAGTGTTGACACAGTAGTGGGTTTTAGGATTTCAAGAGAATCAGTTACAGAGGAAGACAACTAGATTGGTGCTATAAAAACAAAAGTACATTTCTCAAGGTACAGTGAGAAAAGAGCTTGGGAAATGTGAGTCTATGAAGAGGAAACAGCCCCATCAAGTTAATCCTTGTTTGCAGTTCTCATTATTTAAAACCTGCTAAACCACTTCTTTTCTTCCATTTTTAGCTCCTTCTTTTGGCAGTTACCAGTATTTACTGCCTATTTTACCAAATTTTTTTGCACTTTTCACAGCTTAGACTCAAGCTAGTGAAGTGTTATATTTGCTTTCTTGATCTCAGTTGAAGTCTCTCTGAATCTTGGAGATGTATTCTTTGGTCCTTTCTGGTACAATCTCTAGTCTCTTCAATCAAGATTGGACGTGTCAATCATCTTGTTGATGTCCATGCTTCTTCTATCCATCAGTACATTCATCAGAATCACAGTTCTTTCAAGAAGAGAAAAATAAGTTCCCATCTTTCCTTTGTCTTTACAAGTGCCACCTGATTGGCTATAACTTTCCTCCTTTTTCCCGTTTGTTCCCCTTAATTTCTTTTTGCAAAATCTTGAGAACCCCAGATCAAATGTCTTCTTCTATGTCTCTCCTCAGAAGCTCAATTCCATGGATTACTATTCTTGTTCCACTGTACTTGTTATTTGCCAGTTTTTCAGGATATGGGGTTGTTTCTATTTCCATCACAATTTCAGTTTTGGTTGTATCTACCATAGCTTTCACATTCTCAAACCAAAAGCATAGTATCCTGAAGGAATCATCAGTCCAAGAAGAAGAACAAGAAGCAGCAATTGTCAATAGTCAGCTGGAGGAACATTCATCTCAAGTTGAGCAAATTGTATCAGACCAACAACTTCAAAATGGCAACTTTGGACAAGCTGAGGAAATTTTATCAGTCCAAAATCCAAGAATTGAGAATGGGGTGGCTCAAATTCATGATTTATATTCAGAAAGTGAGAGTCTTGGTGGCCCGTCATCTTCAAGTGAAGATTCTGATATTGAGTGGCCATTCTCAGGTGAGTTGGATCAGAGCCCACTATGCTCAGATGGTTCAATTTCTGATGAGGAAAGCCTAATTGAAATAGCACTTCCAAGTGGTCAGTTTGTAAAAGATAGTCCTAAGTTGTCTTTTCATCAGCAACATCAAAAGGTATTTACAAATTTAGTACCAGAATCCATCTTTCAGCAGCATTACCTAATGGATATCTTGGCAGACATAAGTGATGTGTATGAAGAAGACAATTTCATAGAGATTGACATATCCATGGGATCCATCAAATGTTCAGGATTTGAGATTCCAGCATGAGTTGCTGTATACTATTAAATTTTCTTGATGTCTACTTGTTTAGTACTAATTTGTTTATCAGTGTCCGAAGTTTTTTCATCCTCATGGATTTTGTGCTTAGGGCATCCAAGAATAGGAGGCCAAATTCCATTTACTTTCTTGTGAACAGTGAAGTTTGTGCTTTCTAATCCATTTAACTTTGCCCACTGAAAAGAGACTTTGGATACCAATCAAAGCAGTTGTATTTGTGGTTGCCATATGTTTTCTCTTAATGCACATTAAAGTGTTTTTAAAAGTTCAAAAGATCCCATTCCTAGGCCAATAAATAAATTAGATTATTCTATTTGCATTTCTTTATATCTCAATCTTCTTTTTGTTGTCCTTGGCCTTGTCTAATATTCCATTTGCTGAATCATATATCTTAATCTTAGGATCTATTCACATGTTCTGATCCTGTTTTCCATTTTCTCGATTTCCATTTTGACATTTAAGATACTCCAAGGGATATCAACTGATTCAGGTTTTATGTAAATCAAATTCTTAGAACTTGTTATTTCCATCTGTTTGGGAATTACCAATTAATTGTTGAGAGATAAAAGGGAGAGTGTCTTAGAATAGATACACAAACTTCAATTATTTTTATAATTGGCTGTGGACTAAGTTGTGCGACCTCTTCACTTTTTGATCAAATTCTAAAAAAAAAAAAAAAAACTACTTTTAAATAATCTGATTAACATAGCCCATAGATAATAATTGGTGAGTGGTATATGGGTTTGGTACACCCTTCACCCTATGGAATATAATGAAGTTAATCTTCCCCCTCCTCATTACTTCTGGTCAGCCCCAAACTCCTACAATATGATTCTGATATTAAGAGTAAGCCCCTTTCAATGATAATCTACTTCAGATTAAAGGATCCAATTTGGTCAGCAAATATCTCAATGCTTTAGGTTTTTCAGATTTTCTACTCCCTGAGGGTTTCTAGATGGATCTCTCTTTCTCTCTTTTGTAATTATATCTATGACCTTATGGTTCAGATATCACGTGCGTTTGATGAGAAAATTATTGTTGAATTTGTAATCATGTCTCCATGAACTCTCTGGGAGATTACTCTAAAATCATTTGATGCTTCCCATTTAATTTACTGGCATTGAACTAATTAAGGTAACAGTATTTTTCTAAAAGCTTGATCAAGATCTCATCTACAAACTAAGATTACACATGTTGAAATGAATTCTATATACAAACTAATTGATTTGAAAAATTGATGTCTTTGTTCCATAACTTTGAGAAAATCATAGCATGACAAAGATTCTCTCTTATTTAAAATGTCTATTTAGGATGTGCAAATAAAATTTCTCTTTATTTGATTTGTTACGAAATTGATCATAAGTCAATTCCCACAAAATTATTTCTTTTGATCTCTTATCTCTTTTCAGCAGTAATAGCTATTGATATAATATACCTGATTCTTTTTTTATTACCTGTACTGGGTATTAATCTTCATACCAATACTCTTGATCTCTATAACAATAAAAATAACCCTCGTATATAATTTCATTTTTTGTCATAGACTACAAAATTAAGTATTGAGAAATGAAAGTTAGGATACTGTCAGTAGAAACTAAAATAAGTATTAGTTTAGGAACTATTCTAAATTAGTTAACAAACATACGATATGATGATATAAAACCCAATCCCAACTCAAAACGGCACGGCACAATGGTTAGGTCAGGGTCCATCCGATTTTAGCAAAGGAGAAAGTGGACCTATACAATTTTACGTTTTGTGTTCTAAATTAACTGGTGTTTAATTTATTCTTCAAATAAGTTTTTTTTTTTTTTAATTTATTTTTTGTATTTTAGAAATCGAATCTATATCCGGTAAAACATAAATTCTTTAAAAATCTGAAATCATACCCACAAAATAACTTGTAAAATATTATAATATAAAAATACAAATTTATATCTCACAAAAGTTTGTTTGTTATAACCGT
>JBDJHY010000102.1:11708114-11725714 GCA_039654485.1 Withania somnifera | reverse complement strand
GTCGGCACTACAACAAAAAAAAATGCTCTCCAGAGCGAAGGACACAACATAGGGATTAGCACACTTTCGGGAAGAACATAAAATACGCGAACTAATTTTCGGTGTAGCTTTTGCCATATTTTATCATCTCGTAAATATGAGTGAGAAAAAGTATCAAAAAATTATAGGCCTTCTAGTTGCTTAAAATCTTTAGCAACTAATCTAACCTTATATTAATCAACGAATTCATCCAATTTCAACTTTTTCTTAAGGCCATTTGCACTCAATTATTTTACAACCCGGTAGTAATCAACTAACTTTCAAGTTTTGTTAAAAATTAGTGATTCAATTTCATCATTTATAGTCCCTTTCCCAAAAATTGCATCATGTGAAGACAAAACTTTTTGTAAAGTGAGAGGATCATCTCCAACACTAAAAACATAATAATAAGGACCAAAATCTTTTCATACTCTAACTCTTTTACTTTTTCTCAACTCAAAATCATCATTTCTTTACTTCTCAAAACAGAAGTGGAAGAACTTGACAGTGACAAATTATTTTTATCAAAACTTTGACCCTCACTATTTTTTAGAATCATAAGGAAAATTGTTTTAATCAAAACTAATATCATCAGATTCTATTACAATATTATCTTAAAGTTCAAAAAATTTATAAGTTGTATTGTTTGAAACATAACCAAGAAAAGCACAAGTAATAATTTTTTTACCCAACTTAGAGATTTTGGGATCCATTAGTCTAACTTAGGCTAAACAATCCAAACTCATAAATATCTCAAATTTGGCTTGTGACCTTATCACAACTCAAAAGATGTTAATTTGGTCTTTTATGAGGCACACGATTCTAACACATAACAAGCAGTCAAAAGAGTTCCACTATAAAAATTTAAAGGTACACCTGACTTAATTAACATGACATTAGTAAACTCAACTATAATTCTATTCTTATAGTTGAGGACGAGTAAGGGGAATAAGGACGAGTAGTTTCATAAATTATTTCCAATGATCTAACAAAAACATTAAACTCATTTAACTCATATTCACGACCTCTATCACTTCTAATTCTCTTTATTTTTCTACCAAATTGATTTTCAATTTAATGGAGAAAAGTTTTTCAAAATTTTCAAAAGCACCAACTTTTATTTTTCATTAAGTAAATAGATGTATACTTAGAAAAATCATCAATGGAAATGATAAAATATCTATTTACTCCATGAGTTAAAATTTCACCAAGTTCACAAATATCACTATGAACTAACTCTAATAAATTAGTTTTTCTTTCAACTTGAAAATAAAGTCTTTTTGTGATTTTGACTTTACTACAGGTTTCATATTTTTTAGAATTATTTTTAATCATTGGGATTAATCCTAGACTACTCATGATTCCCACATAACGATCATTAATATGAAACAAATGAGCATGTCAAAAATTACTAAAAGAAAAAAAATGTAAATAGAAGTAGCAATTTTATTTATTTCAACATTTTACTTGAACATCCCATCACAAGCATATCCATTTCCCACAAAACTACCTTTTTTCACAATTACATATTGATGAGATTCAATAATCTGTTTGACGCCTGTTTTATTGAGAAGAAAACTAAACATCAAATTTTTTCTAATGGAAGGAATATAAGTACATCTTTTAAAGTTAACACCCTTTCAGAATAAAACATAACTCGACATCTCCCTTTTCAAGCACTTGAGTGGTATGAGAATCATCAAGCATGATGATTTTGCCATAACAGACATGAAGATTTGAACTAGAATCATCCCACTATCTGTTAACATTTTCATCCATATTTATATTTGTAATCACCACCATAAATAGTTCTTCGATAACATTTGCTTGAGGTGTAGGTCCACGTTTCCAAAATTTATAAAATCGAGAAATATATCCACTCTTGCCACATACAAAGCACGGTCTTTTTGATTTGTGTTTGGTTATTTTCACCATTATTACTCTTGGGTGGTCTATCGTTATTTTTTTTGTATTTTTTCTTCTTAGGTCTTAAAAAGTATTTTTGTTAGTACTAGGAGTAGCATTATTTGAAGTAATTAAATTTACCTTTGTTATGATGTTGTTCTCTTCTGTTTGCAAAAGTACATCTTGACCTCGTACTTCCTCATTCAAGCGGATTCGCATTATCAATGTCTCAAGAGATGTTTTTTCTTGTTTGTGGCGTATAGTTTTTCAAAATTTCTTCCAATAAGGTGAAAAATTGTCTATTATGCTACAAACAATAAGATTATCTCCAATTTTAATCTCCTCAAACCTAAGCCCCCCAAAAATCATTATAAAAGTTTGAGCTTGATCTGCCACTTATTTATTGTCCATCACTTGAAAACAAAAAAATCTACTTGCATCATATTTTTTTGTCTCAGCTTCCTCGATATCATACTTACTCTGCAATACTGTTTAAATTTTCTTTGCACTACATTATGTTCTATCATAATAACTATAAAAATTATCAGATAGACAATTAAGTAAATAATACCGACAACTTGAAAGAGCCATCTTCGTATTTTTCAACTTTTTCTTGAAGAGAAATAAGTTCATTATCATTCATAGAGGTGTTGTCTATTTTATTTGGATTCTTCCCAATACATAAAAAACATTGAGAATACTTAAGTAGAAAAACACTTTACCCTTCCACCTTTTGAGCACCGTTGAACCGGAAAGGCTTGTTAAAATCTCTCATCTTAACATTAGCAGATTTTTCAATTGCTGCCATTGAATTTTCTTAAAATTTTTGGTGAAATATTACAATTACAATTGAAAATAAAATGAAGAAAATAAGAATCTTCAGACTGAGGTGCGGACATCTCGCTTTCTTTGAGAAGATTTAAACCCACAACAACAGATGTTTTTACCGGTCCAACAGTAATCTTCTTGACTTGTTCCCTCCAGAATACAACAGTCTACTCACAAAGTAAACATAACAAACTCTGAACAAGAGTTGAGTCAAAACCTCCACAGAAAAGAGCACTTCCCTTTAACAAATAAAACTCTTTTATTTTCTTGTATATTCAACATAATGCAAGACACCACTTCTTGAATTGAATATGAAGAATAATAAATATTAAAATTGGTAAATGAATGGGGTGAAGGTTACGAGAGTTATAAGAATAAAGAGGTAGAATAATGGACAAAGAGCAATAAGTTACAAAATTTAAATCAACGTATAACCTATTTCTCCAATAAAACAAAGGCTATAATAACTAGCCACTAACGTACAGATATATGCAGCAAAGTAACCAAAGCCTTTTGCTTAAAAAGTTACCACACTACTATGAATTGTAACTTACATTAGTGAAAAAGGGGGTAATGGCACATTAACATACATCAGCCATATGACATGAAGAAATGCAACAAACACATGAGTAATTGACATAACATTCACCAAAAGAAACTCCCACATCCTTGACTCATTGTGGCTACTCACTGTCATAGAAAAGAGGCAATCAAGTATACATACATTATATATATATATATATATATATATATATATATATATGTATGTATGTATATATGTATATATATAATTTAATATTATAATGCCATAAATCCAACAACAAATATTAAAAGCATATTGTAAAAGCTATTTAGCTAACAGTAAATTAACAAATTAAAAGAAATGGACAAGCAAAAATGGAGTTAAAAGCACATAGTTGATGTTGAGCAAGTAAAAGAAAGACCACATAAAGTATCACACGGAATTACCTTCCAAGTCTTTGTCCAACACTTCAAATGGTAGGCCATATATTTGGAAGAACAACAGGCCCTGCAGTTTCTGAGATTATCTGTGTGTTAATACCAGTAAACTTATTTTAATCCTATAGGTACAACTTAGTCCTTTTCATGTATTTGCTGTATTCTTAAATCCCAAAACAGGCCACAACAAATGTAAGGAGTGAATTACAGTGTCTTGGATGAACTAGTTTTCTGTACATTCATGATTAGTGCAGCTATTGCATACTGCAGGAGCTAAATTGCAAAAGCAAAAGGACATACAGAGTAATTAATCTGACTAAGACATGCCACACCAATAAAAATAGTTTCTTGCTTGAAAATATTGAATAAATTTTGAGTGAGGTTATTTTAAGCGTCACATAGCATTGTTCCAACTAAAAATAAAAGGAAATGAATTTTTGATATATTAAATATGTGACTGTAGGGATATATGTGAGCTAGTTATGTAACGGTAAGGGTATAAATGAGTCACTTTTGAAACAGGTATATTAGCTCCAAATCACAAAATTGAGGGGTAAATTAGTACCTTTTCCCTTTAAAAGTATCAGAATTTTGATTCTAAACTGACATTCGTAGTTCTAATTTGTTAATAATATCATCTTCTTTTTTTTTTCTGTTAACTTCTAAGTGGGTTCTAAGATTTTCACATAAGAGTTTATCATTCATAATCACTCTGAGGAAAACAAAACATGTAGACCTCCAGTGCTCTTTTGTGTAAGATTGGAATAATATAAAGGCATGAATATGAAGATATCCATAGAATTAAGCCAGGCAACAACTACTAGTCCTTCATCTTTTGCTAAAGTTATTGCTTATTCTACCTAAACCAATGTCATCCAAGGCACATTATTCTCTTTTCAACCATACACTTCCATATACAATATTAATTTAGTATGTCTTTTATGCTACTGTTCACAGTTAGCTTGTCCCACGGCAGAGGAGTCCATCTCTAGTAAAAGGACTCAAGATTTAAGCTTTACCGCAAGTGTAAGAATTCTTCTTAATTTCCTTCAGACACACCTCACACACACACAGTAGCTAAGAAGATCATGATATACTTGCTTTCTAGATCTCATTACGTTTCTGAATGTGAGGAACTATCTTTCTCTTGAAATCTCGACTACATAAAATTGCATCGGTATACATTTGCAGAAAGAAATGAGGGGAAACTGAAACGGTTCAACTAAGCACATAAGGACCTAGGAAGATTTTGAAGAGAAATGCAAGAAAGAACGTACTTCAAGTTTTCCCTCAAAATCCCCTAGTTGTAGAGAAATTTCATATCTTTTCCAATTGTAGAAAGAAAAGCAAGCGAAACTGAAATGGTACCAAAAGTGCAGAAAATATGTCTTCAGCTCGTTTGCTTAAAATACAAAACTGTTCATAATCTGGTTGATAGAGACCACTCTACAGCACAAATACTAACCATCTGAAAAGAAAAAACATAAAAATGCCTCGATAATACTTACCAATAGCATTGAAAAGTATGCTATTGATTCCGAGAAGCACAAGGAGGACTCCTTGAAAGGATTGTAAATGGATCATCCTGTATCCCGTGAATTAAGTAAAGGAACTTGGCGAAGTTAATAATAGGCAATCAAAATGGAGGTACTGGGAAAGTTTCACAATTACTGTAGCTGCTGAGGTTCATATCTTATCATATGCAGAACATTTAGGAGTCAGTGATTTTAACATCAGGTGATTGAAACAGATCCTTCATCTATCTAACATTAACAACCATAAAACAAAAAAACTCAGTAGGATCACATTATGTAGCTTGCACTCTTGTCTGCCTTTTATGCTTTACCTTTTTCTTTTTCTCAGTTTGCACATTGTTTGCAACAAATTTTCAAATGCTGAAAATTATTGCAATCAAAATAAAATAAGTAATTTTATTGATGAACCTTGTCGAGTACAATTTTATTGTTCTCTTGATTCTCTTCTTCTAAACTTCTTCATGATTCGAGGGCCTTCAGTAGCTTATTTATCGAATTGTAGGATGATTCAAACCTCCTAGAAATGAGTTCGATCTCCAGGAATGTTGAACAACACGTCGTTGTTAAGGTTGTTCTCCGAGAAGAACTCCGTTGACCACTCCTTTAAAGAACTGTGTAGTTAATGATTCTTTTTCCAATGCTTGCTCAATACCCTCCGAAAATTATGTAACCCTCCTATTTATCATTTTGATTGGTTCAGGTAAGTCATCAAGCTTATCACAAATGTTACGTGATAAGGTTACTTTTGATTGGCCAAGATATGCCACTTTGGACACTTGGAAGCTTTGATTGGTTCTTGAGTTTGACTGGGATTGCTATGTAATTAAACATGTGACGTCAACTGGGCCTCACGATGAAATAGACCTTGGACATAAATTTAATCAGATGGACTTATTTAATTGTGCAACTGGGATTAATTATTCAACCCTAAATGAAATATGTAATTAATTCAAATTTTATATGAATTTAATCCAATAAAATTTATATGTCTTCACACAGTATTGAAATCTTTCGCTTGAATATGATTCCTGCTCATCTTTTCTAAGCCCCACACATGCTAGTTCTTACAATTCCAGAAATCAAATATGTATGTTTCATAAGGTTCAGAGTAATTCCTATTAGCCATGATACATACTACACCGTTCTCTCTTTGCCTCTTATCCTCTCCTGTCCACTTTCTTTAAGAGTATTTGCATGGGCATTACTGCCTAAATTCAACATCATAATTGAATAGACTGCTTTTGATTTTTCAAGTCTCAAATGCTGAAGAGTTTTGGATATATGTCAACTATCTTAATTCATCTCCTTCTATTAAGAAGTGTTTGAACAAGACTCCTCCCTCAGCATTTATGTACAACCAGAATCTTTTATTGGATGGAGCTATGCATACAATGCCCTTTTAGCAAATTTATTCTGTTTTTCTGATAACCTCATTGTTAGCTGATGAAACTGGCTTTCTTTGAGTTGCTTTTCCACTTACCTCAAAGTAACCTTGTAGTAAATTCCAATTTTTGTCCATCCAGGAATGGAAATATATATATTTTTATCCCTCTGGTGAATGTACAGCATGAATTAGCAGAGACTTTAAGGTCAAACATCAGCATATAGTTATATTACCAAATGAATCAAGGCAAATTAGAATTCAGAGCTAGGGAAAAGGGAAAATAGAAAAGGAAGGCTTGGAAGTGTTAAACAGAAAAAGTTCAATACCAGAAAAGAAAAGGGGGGGGGGGGGGGAGGGGGAAGAAATCCAGCAATAAAATTGTAGTTATAGACTATGAAAAGGTGTCTGCAGCTGCTCTAGTGTCCTGAAACAAGCCTCATTCATAACATTTTCACAACAGATTGCATCTAATAATGACTGCCACACATGGATATCTGGCGTCAAGGCTAGCGAGATCATGTCCTCCAAACACATTGTTGCACTGTATAAATCACCTACTTGGCAAAGACCTTGGATAAGAGAACTCAAAGTCCCAACTCTAGGCCAAAAGGAATTGATTGACATTTGCTCCATCACCTTGCTTGCTTCAACATATTTACCATCTTTACATAACCCATCTACCAAAGTTTCATAAGTCTCATAGTTTGGAACGCAACCTACTTGCCTAGATATCCTCTCCAAATACTTAACAGCACTAATAGATTTTCTTTCATGGCATAGGCCTTTAATAACTACATTATACAATCTAATATTTGGAACACAGTTTTTCTGCACCATCTCACAATCAATGACCATAATTGCCTTATCAACCTGGCCAATCCTGAACAAAGCAGCAACCTTTGCTTCATAAATCGCCACTGATGATTTGAAGCCTCTGGCATGCATTTCCATGAGCACTTTGTTACCTTCATCAATCTTTCCCTCAGCGTAAAAGGCAACAGCCATTGCTCTGTAGCTATCTGAACTGGGAACTATGCCTTTTATCAAAGCTTCATTAATCAAGACTTTCCTATCTTCTGTATCCAATCCGTTCTGGCATTGAGTAAGATCAATGTGCTTGTAGCATCTTTTCGGGGCTTTTAGTCCTTTCCGCAATACCTTAGCAAGAATTTGTATGGTCTCCTCCCCTTCTTCATTATCACACAACGCTTCCAATAGAGTTCGATAGACAACAACATCTTCACCACTTCCCTTCTGAGATATCCTGCGGAACATCGAGTACAGCAGATGAGTAGCCTCATTGAGCTGCTTTTCTTCACATAGACCCCTCATCAAAATCCTATAACTCTCTTTGTTTGGATAGCAGTTCTGGTAACTCATCTCTTGGAAAATATGCAATGCAAGATCTGAGCGTTTCATTCTACAAAGAACATTCATCAACAAATTCAAGATAGGAGCCCTAGACTTCACTTGCCATCCACAAAAGTTGTCAAGGAATAACTGATAAACAGATTGTAGCTTAGATTGTTCAACCAATATCTCCAAAAGAGTATTCAATGATCTTGTCCATTCTATACAATTGAACTCGGGGAGAGACTTAAAAAGAGAAATGGCTTCGTTTGTTAATCCGGCTTGAGCATAGCTTCTAATGGCAGTCACAAATATTGAATCATGACACTGACACGAGTCCTGTTTCATCTGGTTAATTATTCTCTTCATCTCAGTTGTTCTACCTGATCTGCCTAAAATATTAATCATAGTGCCATAGACAGGACCATTGTGACGATAAGTTGGATATTTGCACTTTGCTTCATCAAAAATTTGAAGTGCTTTTAGTGGGTTCTTCTGGCTCTGTATAATCTGTGAGAGGTGCTTGGGTGTTAAAATCCTTGGCCATCTTATGCCCATAAAGAGCAAGTGCTTCTGAAACAATAAAAATATAGGAGAAGTAAAAACTTTGGAACTTAATTCATAATTCGTGACTGATCATTGTACTCTGCTTCCAAACTACGAATCTCGGTAACTCAGACTTCACCACAAAGAACAAACAGTTGGTGTGCATTAACTTCACTTGGATATTTACCCACCAGAAAAGAATATCAAACCCAAATTCACAGATGCTAGATAAAGACTTACTTGTCGTTTTTGTTCCCACTTTAGAGCCAATCTACCTCTTTGCTCCTTTCATATGCCATATAAGCTTAGCTATGTCAACAGCATCAACATAAATACACTTGGGTCAAATCAAATATCTTATATCTATCCATATATATTAATTAGGTTACAAGTGGCCTATTTTCGTCGTAATTATATTGATTAATTTAGTTTATAATAAAATATATTGATTTTGTCTGTATTAATTTAATTCAATATAATGAAACTTTTTGTATGATATTTATGTGACATTGGTTGAATTTGGAGAGGCAATTAAATTTTTATATTTCAAAAATTATTCAAGCTTTTAATTATTGTGATTTATAAAAATTTTAATTTTATTTTCAAATAATATATATTGCTTCCTTGCCTCAATTTATATGACAAAGATGAATGAATTTTTTGTATGCCTTTCGAATATTTTAAATTGTTAATTATTGTGATTTATAGTACTTTTTATGTTATTTTTAAATTATATGTGTTACTTCATCGATCTGAAAATTTGAAAAACTTATTTGTAATTTTTTAAAACTTGATTCTAAGCTCCTCAAACTTCCACTTACTTTGAGTAACTTATTTGTAATTATTAATACTTGGGCACTTCATCCGTCCCAATTTCGAGACACAATCAAATCTTTATGTTTTTTTTTTATAAATATTTAAGTTGTTAATATGGTGATTTATAATACTTTTTACGTTATTTTAAATTACATATGTTACTATCTCTATCCGAAATCGTCCCAATTTTGAGAGTCAAATAACTTTTATCTTTTAAATATTTTAAATTGTCAATTATTGTGATTTATAATAATTATTATATCATTTTTTAAATTATATATGAGACTTCCTCTATTCGGAAGTTTGAGGAGCTGTTTTTGTAAACTTTTAAATATGACCCTAAGCCCCTACCTAAAACTCACACTTAAATTTGAGGAGCTTATTCGCAATTACAAAAATTTGATCCCAAGCTCGAATTTTTAATATGTCTTTTAAATAAGTTGTCAATTATTATGATTTATAATACTTGTTACGTTATTTTTAGTCTGTCCAAATTTATACGCCAGGGATAGAGTTTCGCAAGTCAAGTAATTTTTATTATGTCTTTAAAATATTTTAAAATTAATTATTGTGACTTGTGGTATTCTTTTATAATTCTAAGTAAATATTAGTAATTCTAGAAAAGTAGAAGAGCAAAATGATCATTTGAACCAGTCACTGATAGAGTTTCATGAATTAATTAATTTTTTATTATTATGTCTTCTAAACATTTTAAATTAATTATTATAATTTATAATATATTTTTATAATTTAAAAGTAAATATTAGTAATTTAGAGAAGTAGAAAGATGAAATGGTTATTTGAGTTAAATAGCTGACCCTATTTTAAAAAAGTAGAAGGGCAAAATGGTTATTTGGTTCAAACAGGGTCAGCTGCTCTCGTCCCTCTTATTAATAAGGAGAATTATTACGTCTTTTAAATATTTTAAAATTAATTGTTATAATTTATAATATATATTTATAATTCTTAAATAAATATTAGTAATTATAGAAAATTAAATGGGCGAAATGCTTATTTAGGTCAAGCAACTGATCCTATTTTTATAATTTTTAAATAAATATTAATAATTTAAAAAAATAAAAGAACAAATTGATCATTTGGATCAAACAACTGACCCTAAGTTGCTCTCTTCCCTCTTATTAATATGGGAAAAATACTATATATGAATGAGTCTTTTGTAAATGACAGTGTATTTATTATTTTGGATACTTACCATTTGCTATTTTCGGAACAATTTATAAGTACCTTGTCGCATACATATATTTTGTCTAAGATATCGTGTGTCGTATTATTTTTTCCTTGCATATATTATTTTGAGCTTAATTTTGGGAAAAACAGTTAAACTTATTTTTTTACTTTTAAAAATTAGTTAATTTAATCTTTCGTCATATTTTCTAACTAAATATATTAATGTAGTCATACTTCGAGTCAAATATACCTCCGTCGTTACTAACTCATATACCCTCTTATGGATTAAAATGCCCAAAATTAAGCCAAAAATAAATATTTAATTTTACCTGTTCATTTTAATAAATTAAGTGCATTATTATTATTTTCTTCCTACACTATTGTTAATATTAAGTAACTATATCATGTTATAGTAATCAAATTCAGAAATTTAAAGTATCATTATTGATGTTACTTTAGTAAAATATATTTTAATTAATTTTTTTTAATTTTTTTTAGCAGGTCAATAGAAATCAAATAATATAAAATAGTAGAGTAATTGGGTGATTATTCTTTACATAATAATACATAGAATATACTTTGAATTGAAGACTCGATAATATTATGTTTATGAATCTGTAGGTGCAGCTGCCCTTGTTATGGATCAAGCAAGAGGCTATAGGTTATAGGTTTTTTAAAGTCTATAAATATGGTTTTATTAAGTTTTTTGTACAATATTTTATTAATAAATAGTAAATATTGATGATTTATCATAAGTTTATTTTCTTTCAACGTTTTTCATATAATTCCTTTTTTGTTATTATTGTTTTGATTTTTTTTAAAAAAATTGGTACTTTGGCTTAATTTAGACATTTTCACCCAGAGGAGGGTAAATGTGAATACTTTGACGATGGCAGGAGTATAGTTTGCCCAAAAGTATGACAATAGGGGTATATTTGGCCAGAAAGTATGGCGAATGGCAAAGTTAACTAATTTTTGAAAGTGGAGGGATAAATTTGACTATTTCCCCCTTAATTTTACAATAAAAATGCTTAATTAATCACAGGCAAGGCTAGACAAGTTCAATTAGTTAAATCGAGCTTAAGTTATGCTTGTTCTTGTGTGATTCTGATTAGTTTTGTGCTACGTATGGTCTAATGCTTGTGATGAGTTGTTGTAGGAGACTATTAGAGCTGTTTTAGGTGCTAAATGAGGCTATACATGAGCTATAATAGTTGATAAAAAAAGGAGCTAGCTTGACAAGGAGCAAACGATGAAACCTGATGAACTTTTGTGTGTTTGTGACTAGTGTATTAAAAGGCGAAGGCGGGGACATAAGGCGAGAAATTTTACCTGTTACAAGGAGAGGCGTAAGACATGAGGCGATAGGACGTAAGCCTCATATTTTTTAACTAATATAATAACATAAATATTTTTAAAGGGACTTTTCACCAAAAAAAGGTAATAGATGGCCTTTCTAGGATATCAACTTAGATAGGGACCTTCATTGCAGATTTGTGTGACTTAGTTATCCTTTTCAAATCAGTAAATGCATATGACATCTGATTGGTTATTCCCTATAAGTGAATGATTTTCTGGACCTCCTGCTCATATATAGGGTCACATCAATCAAAATGAGATAGTGATGAAACTTCTCACACAATTTCTCTTATGGGTTCTGTTTTCTTTTCCCTAATTGCAAAAAAATTATTTCACCAAACCGATAATCTGAAAATCGAGGAGTGAATAAAATTTTCATTTAGGAGAGCAGTCACACCCTAAGTCTACACTCTGGATGGTATACGGTGCTGATATCCCCCAAGAATCCTCAAGTAAACTTGAGTACCTGGTGTACAGACTAATACAGACACAAAGCTTGGCGGAAACAACAGGACTAACAGCAATACTGGACCGTCTATATAATATGAAACTATAATATTCTGGAATAATGAAATAATCAAGCCTCAAAACTGGACATACTAAACATCATGTCTGAAAACCTCTACTGATTGAAAATAACTGGCTAGAACAAGCTTTAGCTCATAAAGAAATACTAAATGTGTATAGTATAAAATGAACAAGTCTTGAGTTTCAAAATCCCAACATCCGTCAAATGAATTCTGAATCGTCTCAAATTTTAACCACAAGTTCCTTTTAAGGTGAGGAACAAGCCCCACTACTTGGTATCTTCAAATTTCACCCGAATCGAAGACCCAAATAAACCCTCTTCAAACCTTGAAGAAAACCATTGATGGTGGACTTCAAACTTTGAGTTCTTCCTCAATTCTCACTCAAATCGCTTCAAATTTTAATTTTCGGGCTCCTTACACTATAATAAAATACTTTTCAACACTTTAGGAGCTCTGAAAACAACAATTTAATCCCCAAAATAAAGTTTAAAATTCAGAATAGAAATGGATAGAATATGAACGCCCAAATTTTGAACCTCACTCAAATGAGCTTGGGATCCCTTGAAATTTGAAATTTGAAATTTAAGTTCCCCTTGATGAAAGGACCAAACCCCGATAGAAATTAACCTTCAATTCCAAACCCAAATTCTCTGAAATTAAAACCCACTTATGAGTTCATCAAGTTCATGAAGAACAACAAAACTTAACTCTTAAGGATTTCAACTCCTTAAACCAAATTTGAGATTCGATTTTCAAACAAGTTAAAAATCAGACCCCAATACTTTTTAGCACCAAAACAACCCAAATCAAAGACCCACTTCAAGTTCTTCAAGATCTCAAAACCAAACAATGGTAGATGGCTCAAATCAGCCCGGAATGATTCAAAACTTGTGAATTATGACTCAATTGATACTAGGGAACACAAATCCAGTATCAAATCTAACAAACGACAATATTTTATTTTTGTAATAAATTTTTAAATATTTTTGACTCAATAGATATCAAAACCCCAAGACGAACTTGGTAGAAATAAAATTCTAATGAAGCTCTGATATCATATGATGTGAAATCGGATATGCGAAAGAAAAATAATGAAACTATAGATAGAAGTATAGATAGTCACACACAAAAAAAGAAAATCTAATCGAACCAAAGGGTGTATCAAACCCTAAGACCCTTTCAATTGATCCAAGTCAAGCACGAGACTCTTATGGAAAATCCAAGAAAATCGAAATCACCTTGAAACTACCATTTCTACAAGGCATAAATCAAGCTCTTCCAAAAGATATACATCTCTTCCAAAGAGATACAACTCACAAGAGTTAATTCATCATTAATTCATCAAAAACTCTTTAATGAGATAAAAGACTACCTATATATAAAAATAGCTTAATTTAATTATATTATTAGCCTAAAATTAGTAAATCCTAACTAATAGGCCCTTAAGTAAGGGAATCAGTCCAAAAACCCATAGACAGTTAAATGGGCGAACCTTCCAAGCTTAGACGACCATTTGGACGGGTTTCCTTCCTTGGGATAGCCAGTTAGACGAGCTATCTCCTCTGAGATGTCCAGTTGGATAGCCTATCCATTTTGGATGGTAGGTTAGACGGTTTGTCTATTCCCAAGCTGGCTGTCCATTCTTCCATAAGCCATTCTTCGCTCCGGAGACTTCCTCTTGCCCCAAGAGACCATTCAGACATGATTGATTTTGAGAAGTACCAAATAATATCTTCAAAGTCATCCTTGTAGAACTCGTAGCTTTAATATATTAAATAAGACTTCCATGCTTTGATTTGTCAATAATAGCCCCCGACCGATCCATATCAATAAAAAAAGTGTTGGGTGTCTCAAGAGGTCATTTGGGTAGATATCGATGAGACTGGTGGTGGAATGGAGAAGTTCAAGTGAAGGTAGAGGCAAAAAAGGGATCCTACATAAAGTTGGTGGGAAGTAATACCGAAGAGGAGAAACGGCGGAATAGAGAGGAGCATAGGAAGGCGAGAAAGGAGGCAAAGTTAGCAGTTTTCGCAGATAAGACAGTAGATTTTGAGAGACTTTATGTAAAATTAGAGAATGCAGGTGGGGATAATAAATTATATAGGCTAGCCAAGATGAGGAATAAGCGGATGCTTGAACATTAAGAAGAGATGTCAATCATACTTCCATAAGCTTTTGAATAATGCGGGAGACACAAACATTGTGCTAGGTAATTTGGAGCACTCAAAAAGATGTCATAATTATGGTTATTGTAGGCGTATTAGGTTGGAGGAGGTTAAGTGCACTATTTGTAGGATGCGTAAGGGTAGAACAACTAGTACAAACGATATTCTAGTGGAATTTTGAAAGAGATCTGGAGGGAAAGGTATTGCATGGCTAACTAAGTTGTTTAACATCATTTTCAGGATCACGAAAATGCCTGAAGCGTGGAGATGGAGTATACTAATCCCATTGTACAAAAACAAGGGTGACATTCAAAATTTCAACAATCATAGGGGTATCAAGTTTCTAAGCCACATGATAAAGGTATGGAAAAGGGTAGTGGAGTTGAGGATAGGAAGATGATGACTATTTTTGAGAATTAGTTTAGATTCATGCCAAGACGCTCGACTATGGAGGCGATCCATCTGGTTAGGAGATTTTCGGAATAGTACAGGGAAAGAAAGAAGCTATTACACATATTTTTCATCAATCTAGAAAAGGATTAGATAAAGTTCCTAGAGAGGTTCTCTGGAGGTGCTTGGAGGCTAGAAGTGTTCCTGTGGCGGACATTAGGGCAATTAAGGATATGTATAATGGAGCCAAGACTCGTGTAAGAACTATGAGAGGAGACCCGGATCATTTTTCAATTGTCATAGGATTACATCAAAGATCGACCCTTAGCCCATTTTTATTTTCATTGGTGATTGATGCTTTGACGCTAGAAATTCAAGGCGAGGTACCTTGGTATATGATGTTTGCAGATGACGAAGTTTTGATTGACAAAACCTGAAGAGGAGTTAGTTATATGTTGGAGGTTTGGAGATAAAATCTTAAATCTAATTGGTTTAAATTGAGAAGGTCTAAGATAGAGTATTTAGAGTGCAAGCTCAGCGAGATGGAGCAGAAAAGTCGTGATAGTGAAGTTAGATACTTCGGATATCTTTAACAAAGACAGGTTCAAGTATCTAGTTTTATAATCTAGGGCAATTGAGAGATTTATGAGGATATTTCCCACAATATTGGTCTGCCGTAGATGAAATAGAGGCTCACATCTGGGTCTTGTGCACTAAGAAAGTACCCCTTATACTGCAAGGTAAGTTTTACAGAGTGGCAGTTAGACCAGGTATGTTGTGTGGGGCAGAGTGTGGCCCAGTTAAAAATTCTCATTCAGAAGTTGAAGGTAGCGGAGATGAGGAGATTTTAATGGATGTGTGGATTTACTAGGTGTGATAGGATCAGGAATGTGGTTATTAGAGGCATGGTGGAGGTGAGTGTAGTGGAAGATAAGATGAGAGAGGTAACGCTGAGATGATTTGGACATGTACTTATAAGGGACCCCTGTACGTAGGTGTGAGAGGTTGGAAAGAGATGGGTTTAAGATAAGAGGTAAACCAAAAAATTATTGGAGAGAGGTGATATTATAGGACTTGAAAAAGTTACAGCTTATCAAGGACATGACCATAGATAGAAAGATATGGAAGACGAGTATTAGGATAGAAGAGCAGTAGGTTTGAGGTTAGTTTTTATTGGTTGGTAGGTTTTCTTTGTCTATCATAGGGTCTTAAGAGTCATAGTACCTTAGGTATAGAGTCTGGCTCCAAGAGTTTTGGGTAGGTTTGTTGCTTCATGTAGTGTGAGTGCACTACTACTTGTTGATAGCCTTGCATTTGTTGTTATCTTATTATATTTTCTTCCTATTATGCCTTGTCAGTATATTATGCATTTTTATATTATATTGTATTGAGTTGAGGATTTTTCGAAACACCCTCTCTACCTAACTCCTAAGTAGTGGTATGGACTGCATATATTGTATACTCCCCAAAACCTACGGTGTGTGAGAGTACACTGGGTATGTTGTTGTTGCACTTGTTCCTTTGTTCTAGGAAATTACTTCTCTATATTTATTTAAAGTCATCTTGAGACTCCTTTCTTATCAATGAATAATGAATGGCGCAGAGAAGCTTGATAATAGAAAATATGAGAGAGATATTTCTAGCTACTTTTAATAGTTCTTTCAGGTAATTGATTTCTATAAAAGTATTAAATTACTCGAACTCTCTTTAATGTAAATTTTATATAACAGTCACGCTCAGAGACTATTCTTGGGAGAGACTGGGTACTTGAAACCCTGGAGTATCCCAAGCCAAACCTTTGCATACATACATACGTACCACTTAGACTTAAACAATAAATTTAGAACCAAAGGAATACATCGTCCATTCTGAAATAAAAGAGTTAACAGAGAAATAAAGTGTGGGTCCGAAGGACTAACATAGCCATACTTCATTTTGTTCAAAATCCTCTAACATAAGAAATACCAAAGACGAGACAAGGCCCCCGACTAAAATGAAAGACATAAGGAAACCAATACTCTCGGAACCCCCGAAATGAGGAGGACTTACCACTACTGATCTTGTGGCAGGAAAATCTTAGTCACGAACCTGAGAACGATCACCTGTATCTACATCACATGAAAAATATAGGAAAATATAAATATACAGTCAGTACAGGAAAGGTACTGAATATGTAGGAATGCAGTAAAATAAAGACAAAAGCGCTTAAAACTGAACGATGATAAAATTTATTTTAAGCAAGAATTTACAACATGAGGCCACAGTTAAAGCATAAGGAAAAAATTAAAAGACAACTTATGAAATACGTAACTCCAAAATCTTTTGAGATTGACAAGTACAAACTCATATCATAAGAAGGTAACATAAAACTTAACTTCTTTAGAGGGGAGTTTCTTCTAACCGACATATAACTATGCGAGTTACATAGAGTCCAATGACGTACACCCATACTGAAAAAGATTTTTCTAACCGACCAAAGCTAAAATCATATAACTAAGAAATCCTGAAAATTTTCCTTGGTAATTTCGGGCTCATAAAGACCTATGGTTGCAACGTTGTTATGGAGGGTCTTCTAGACGCTTGTTCTCTTGGTGCTAAATAATCCTCAAAAAATTATTTACATATA
>JBDJHY010000102.1:11689342-11704525 GCA_039654485.1 Withania somnifera | reverse complement strand
TGATTATGAGCTCGTCTTGAATGAAAGTTGACTAAAGTCAAGAAGTACTATGTCCAGGCTCTAAAACAGGCAAAGTGAGATAAATCTCAATCGAATCGTTAAGAAGCTGGACTATCGGTCCCAACAAGTCATAAATGACCTAGGTAACTATTGGAAGTCTCTACAACACAAGGTAATGCATAAAACACCTAAATGACTGTAAGGGTCATTACAACATCCACTACTAAAAAGGATATTCGTCTTTGAAAGTCAAGCGAAAGCAGGGAAAGGATAGAAAGAAGGTACCTGAAGACTTAAACAGCTGTGGATACTACGTCCGTATCTCACTCTCGATTTCTCTGGTAGCCTGCTTGACCGATGGTGCCTCCGTTGCACCTTCACTACCTGGATCTCCCTGGACCTCAACCTCTTGACATCTCTATCCAGAATTGCTACTGTCTCCTCCACGAAAGACACTCTGATCCAACTGAACCAGATCCTCACGAAGAGCATGAGACTCATTCATAATATATCGGCTCAACAACAAAACATGGAAAACTAGATGAATAGATGAATACATAGGAGGCAAAGCAAAACGGTAGGCAATATCACCAACTCTGTCAAAACCTCAATTGACCCAATATACCAGGGGCTAAGCTTGCCTCGCCTACTAAACTCATCACACCACCCATAGGAGACACTCGTAGAAAGACACTATCACCAACTCCAAACCCTAAGACACAAAGTTTACGGTCTGTATAGCTCTTCTGCCTACTCTGCGCTGCTCGCAATCTATCCTGAATCAACCGGATCTGGTCGAGAGAATCAAGTAACAAGTCTGAAGTCTAAACTCTGGCCTCAAAACCGTTGAACCAACCAATAGGCGACCTACACCGTTTGTCATACAATGCCTCAAATGGTGCTATTTGGATGCTGGAATGGTAGTTATTATTACACGAAAACTCCGCCAATGTTACATGCTGATCCCACGCAACCCCAAGTCCAATACACAAGCTCTCAACATATCCTCTAGCACCTGAATAGTCTGCTCGGACTGACCGTTGGTCTGTGGATGAAAATTTGTGCTTAACGGAGCCTCAATACCCAAATCTCATTAAATGGACCTCCAAAACTGTGAGGTGAACTGTGTGTCTTTATCAGAAATGATAGATACAGGAACTCATGCAACCGAACCATGTTACGAAGGTATATATAAGCCAGACGCTCAGCACTATACGAAGAATAAGTAGGGATGAAATGTACTGACTTAGTCAGCCTATCAATAATAACTCAGATGGTGTCATGACCTTTGCTAGTTTGCGGAGAGCCCAAAATAAAGTCCATAGTCACGCGCTCCGACTTTCAGGTCGGAATGGGGAGGTTCTACATCAAACCACCTGGCCGTCGGTGCTCGAACTTAAACTGTGGGTCAAGCCCACAATACGACTTGCTTTAGCAATGACGAGACCGTTAACACCAGGACACATACTCTGTAATATCTCTTATTATCCCACTCCACTAATACAAATGATGCAAATCATGATACATCTTAGCTGCGCTCGTATGAATCGAGTATCTGGAGATGTGAGCCTCACGCGAAATCACTTGAACCAACCCACTGGCCTGTGACACACAAATATGACCATCATACCGAAGAACCCCATCTGAATCAATAGAAGCTCTGCTGGCCTCTCCAGCTAACACCTGATGAGGGAGGGAAGCCAAATATCTATCCTCAAACTTCCGTTGACAAATCTGATCTAATAAGGAAGATTGAGCATCAACACAAGCCAAAACTCTCCCCCGGGTCCGTCAAATCCAATCTAACCAAAGGACTGAACATCTAACACCAACAACCTCTCTGAAACCGCCAAGGCTGCCAAGCTAACCATACTGAGTGCCTTCCAGCTCAAGGCATCTGCCACCACATTAGCCTTGTCCCGATGGTATAGAATGGTAATATCGTAGTCCTTTAGTAGTTCAATACACCTCCGGTGCCTAAAATTGAGCTCTTGCTGGCTCATAATGTACTGAAGGCTATGATGGTCAGTATAAATCTCACACGAAACCCCATACAGATAATGCCTCCAAATCTTGAGTGCAAACACTATCGCCGCCAACTCCTACCCGTGAATGGGGTAGTTACGCTCGTGAACCCTTAGCTGCGTTGATGCATATGCAATAACTCGGACATGCTGCACGAGAACACATCCCAAACCAATACCAGAAGCATCACAATACACAGAGAAGCCCAGACCCTCAGCTTGAAAATTCAAAACTGGCGCTGAAGTCAAGAACTCCTTGAGCCTCGAAAAGCTCGACTCACAATCCTTTGACTACTGAAAAGCCACATTTTTCCTAGTCAACCTAGTTAAAGGCTCCACAATCGATGAGAACCCCTCAACAAATCGTTTGTAGTAACCAGCTAATCCAACAAAGTTTTGAACCTCAGAAGGAGACGCGGACTCGGCCAATCACGCACTACCTGAATCTTTGATGGGTCCACCATAATCCCATCCTAGACCCTACGTGTCCTAGGAACACTACAGACTCCAACAAAATCCCGCACTTTGAGAGCTTGTCATAAAGACGATGTTCTCTTAATGGATGGAGTATCAATCTCAAGTGTTGCTCATATTCAGATCTGCTGAATACACTAGAATGTCGTCGATGAACACAATTACAAATGAATCAAGCACCCTATGCACCAGGTCCATAAAGGTTGCTGGGGCATTGGTCAACCTAAAAGACATAACCAGAAACTTATAATGGCCATAACAAGTCCTGAACGTTGTTTTCGGAATGTCCTCCACCCGAATCCTCAACTGATGGTGCCCTGACCTAAGTCTATCTTAGAACACACTATCGCTCCCTGAAGCTGGCCGAACAGATCATCAATCCTCGACATCGGATACCTGTTCTTAATTGTCACCCTGTTCAGCTGTCGGTAATTAATACACATCCACAGCGAACCGTCCTTCTTAACAAACACAACTGGTGCACCCCACGGAGATGCACTCGAACAGATAAACCCCTTACCGAAAAAAGTTCTGCTCTCTCAACTCGGCAGGAGCCATACGGTAAGGAGTAATCGAAATGGGCCTGGTGTCCGGCTCTAACTCAATGATAAAATCGATGTCCCACTTGAGTGGAAGGCCTGGTAGGTTGGTCGGAAACACATCCAAGAACTCAAAGATAATTGGAATCGACTCGGGAGTAGGAGTGTCGGCTTGAATGTCGAGAACGTAAGCTAAGTAAGTTAAACATCCTCTTGCCACTAACCTCCTAACCTGAAGACGAGATGATCCCTGTCGGTGCGTGGTTAATAGAACTCTGTCACACAATCGGAGATGCACAAGCACGGCTAAGGTAACAGTCTTGGCATAAGAATCCAAAACCACACGATGAGGGGATAACCAGTCTATGCCCAGTATGACATCGAAATCTACCATATCTAACAACAAATCAATCCAAGAATACAAACCACCCACAAAAACTAATCAAGTCCTTATAACCTGATCCACTATTAAAGAATCCCCTACTGGGTAGCAACAAGCATAATCACAAATAACATCTCACTAGATGACTCTAGACTAGGTGCAAAATAGGAAGAAATATACGAACAAGTGGATCCAGGTTCAAACAAAGATGAGGCATGCCTAGAACACACAAACATCCTACCTATAATCACAGCATCCGAGGCCTCTACCTCCGGCCTAGATGATGTAGCATACAACTGGTGATCACTACTCGGACGACCATCATTGCGACCACCACTCTTACCATGCTGGCCTCCACCACGGGAACCATAATGTACCCCCTCTAGCTGGTGGCATTACTGATCTTAGAGGCTGAACAATCTGAGGAACATGCTGAAAACTACCCCTCTGAGGGCATACTCTGGCGAAAAGACCGACAACCCTACACTCAAAACATGGCCCTGATGGCCCACCTTGACGAGAACCACAACCGGAACCTGACTGACCACCACGGCCGAAAGACCCAAAACCTCGTGAAAACCACCCCTCGTAAACACTATGAAGTAAATCGTTGGGACTTAATTCATAATTCGTTATTGATCACTCATCATCTTCTTTATCTTTATTAGGCTGACCAATTTGACAAAGTATACAATCATTTTCTTTACACGATTTTTCAAATGCTTCTATAAGAAATCTCAAATTTTCAAATGAAGTTAATATTCAGTGAATGCCTATGCTTAGTACAAGTACCCGTTTGACACCAAAGACGAGAAAACATAGTTGTGACAAGTTCCAACTCGAGTGGTCCCTTCCAAACTGTTATTCCTACACATTTCCCACTAACACTTGGTTAAAAAGCTCGTTTCTCTCTCACTCAATTTATTGAACAATTGGTTTGTATTAAGTTCACTCCTTCAAACCCAAATTCAAGAGCGTGAGAATGCTTTGCTAAGCTTGTGAAACTATTCAAGTGGGGATTTGGGATGGGGAATGTGGCTAGAAAGAAGGAAGAAAAAAGGACTTGCTTGATTTCGACGAGCCAATCAAACCAGCTGCTGCTTTCCCGGCTATGTTATGACCCTTTCTATATCAGTTACTTGTGAAACTAGTCCGCTGCCCCATATATGTCATAAGGTAAGTAACACCTAAATTAGATTAATTAAGAAAAACTACATAACTAAGAAAATATTTCTAGTATAATTACTCAATCACGTGGTACTTCACAAGATTTTACACAATAATACGGTACTTCTAAATCTCCTAAGAAGATTGCACAAGCGATACTTACCCTTATTTTTAACATAAAATCACTCATTCTGTATCTATCACTTAAACTCTCCCTTTTAAATCATGCTTCTTCTTTCCAAATATATCCCATCTCTCAGATTTTTCGATGTTTCTCTCTCCTACCTTCATCCTTTTTCGTCGATTCCATAAAGTATCCATTATTGAGAAATTTGATTTGGGTACACTAAAAAAAGGAAAGTTTACTCATTTTGAAGGTGGATCATTAGAGCTAGTGAATGCCCTTTTAGGTTTAGAAGTGGAATTCAAGCAAATATATGATTTTTCGATTTGAGTAATTGAAAAGGTGAAAAATTTACTTGTGCCATTGATTCTTGAAGTGACAGTAATGGAAAAAGGGGATTTTCGAGGGTTTTTTCTCATATGAGGTTTTAATGATTGGATTGAAGATGCAATTTTTAACCATTTCAACTTCTTTTCTCCATATTAGTAGTGAAGCATAAAAATAAATAGTGAAGATGAATAATTAAAAATGTGTACCTATGTGTGTGTATATATGTCTGTGTGTAGGAGAGATGAGTGCGCAACTTAGAAGAGATATATATATGTATCTTCTTCTCCTTCTTTTTCTTCTTCTCTCCTCCTCTCGTCCTTCTTCTTCTATATACAAGTATATTGGATACACTTAAAACACACACATACACACAGATACAACATGCAATATAAAATAATGCTTCTCTTATATTTATTATTTTTGCAAAATCCAAATTATAATTCAAAACATGGCCCTGATGGCCCAGCTTGACGAGAACCACAACCGAAACCTGACTGACCACCACGGCTGGAAGATCCAGAACCTCGTGAAAACCACCCCTCGTAAACACTATGAAGTAAATTATTGGAACTTAATTCATAATTCGTTATTAATCACTTCTAACTTCAAATGAAGTTAATATTCAGTGGATGCCTATGCGTAACACAAGTACCCGTTTGACACCAAAGACGGGGAAACATAGTTGTGACAAGGTCAAACTCGAGTGGTCCCTTCCAAACTGTTATTCCTATGCATTTCCCACTAACACTTGGTTAACAAGCTCGTTTCTCTCTCAGTCAATTTATTGACAGTTGGTTTGTATTAAATTCACTCCTTCAAACTCAAATTCAAGATCGTGAGAATGCTTTGCTAAGCTTGTGAAACTATTCAAGTGGGGATTTGGGTTGGGGACTGTGGCCAGAAAGAAGGAAGAAAAAGGACTTGCTTGATTTCGACGAGCCAATCAAACTAGCTGCTTCTTTCCCCGCTATGTTATGACCTCTATGTCAGTTATTAGTCCCAATGCTTCTTCTACTAGTTTTCATAAAGGTGGTCAAGTAGGATTTTATTTTATTTTATATATAAACAACTAAATATATGAAGAAATTAAATATTAAATAATACAAAATTTAAATATATATAAAAATATTTTTATTATACATGCATGAATAATACAATTATCTGTCCAAAGGAATTTGAATCCCCTACTTTTAAAAAAGCAATTTAAGGAAATAGGGTCAATATGCAACATAAAAAGCGACCATTTCTTCTGTTAAAAAATACCCCTTAAACCCTCGTCCACGCTCTCTAAAATGGAGTCCCTTATGGAACCAGCAGCTGAAGGCAGCTGTGTAGGTCTCATAAAATGAAACAGTCTCTGATTTAGTTTATACCTAAATTAATGTTTCTCTTATATTTTATTAATTTTGCAAAATCCAAATTATATAATCTTTTTTATCTAACTTTTTGATCTCTTCAACCTGGAAGCATCTTAGTACAAAAAAAATCATACGTATCAAGCTAAAAAGAAATAGTCAATTTCAAAATACTTTTCAACTTTCCTATCTAAAATAAGACAAACGGAATTAATATCGAGCTTGCCGTCTCTAATATAAGACAAACAAACTTAATGTAAATATTTTTGAAGCATAAGTTATAAGAATAATAAAAGGTTCATTATTTCAAACTTTAATAACCTCTCCACTAGGCATAAGCTTGAATTAGTCAAACAAAATTGTCACCTTCACAGAAGTGCACAGGGAGTTGGATCTTAATTATGCCAGTTCCTTGTGAACGAGGAAAGGAGGAAAAATATAATTTAATTGAAAATATTTATTAAATTTGGTCCCTTAATTGTTAATATTTTTAGTTTGACCCCTATAATATCTAACTAAATACGTTTGATCCTCACCGCAAACAATTTTGCAAGGCTCTAACCTCAAAATAATAAATGAAAGTACTAGCATTATTTTCTTATAGTAACGTAAAAGGCACCAAAAGTTTAACAGAAATATGTTAGTGGAAGGGCTAAATTCGCCCAAATATGTTGATTGAAGGTAACATATGTTTATTCTACAACCTCAAGGACCAAACTTGCAACACGTTAATAACTAAAGGCCAATAAAGAATATTGTCCCCTACTATAAATACACAAGATGAACGTTTCACTTTGCAATTTATCTAACTTTTCAATTATCCACAAGATGAACGTTCCACTTTGCAATTTATCTAACTTTTCAATTATCTGTGCAAAGGGATTTGACTCCCCTACCTTTTAGGGTTTATGGAAGCAGCAGATGAAGGCAGCTGTGTAGGTCTCAAATTGGTGCCATGGATAAGCTGGGATGAATGGAATTCTATTCGACATTCTCTTTTCTCTTCTTTTCCTCCATCTGTTGCTTTTGCTCTTCAAAGGGTAACTCTTAAACCAAAACCTTTTATCCTGTTTTATTCCTTCCTATAAAATTGATTTTTTTTTTGAATATTAGATATCGACGTGGAGGAGCAGAGGATGCGTTCCTGTTGCTGTAGATGTTACGGCTTCAATTGTACATATTCAACACAAAGATCCCTTTTTCAGGTGTCTCATCCTTTATTCATTTTTTTGGGGCATAATACATAGATAAATACTCCAACTTGTCCTCCTATGTTAAACTGATTAGTGGATATGAGTTGACGTATTTAGATGTGCATACTTAGAGTTGGAGCTACTTGAGGCAAGTTTGAGCATTGGTTTATGTATTGTTCTTTTTTTTTAATTAAGGTTTTATTTAGTTTTCTCAGTTTAACTTAAAATATTTTGAAAAATATTTTCGAAATTGACTTATTTTCCTCAAATTTAAGAAAAACGACTTTGAAGGAACTTTCCATCCTAAGTAGAGTCCCGACAACCGACTCTCAACCCCGACTCAGGATCCAACTCCTGACCCCAATTTCTGATTTGGGATCCGATCTCGACTCTCAATCCAAGACCTTACCCCGAATTCACAATCCAACCTCGAGTCCCGATCCGTTCTCGAGGTTTGAATCGAGACTCGATATCGACTATCGACTCTCGACTCAAGACTCAAGACTTGACCCCAACTCTCGATCCGAGACATGATCTCGACTTTCGATTCAGAAAATGACCCCGACCTTGATTCCTGATTTGAGACCCGAATTGGGGTTGGGTCAAAAGTTAAGTGGGATCAGGAGTCGAGGTCGGGCCTCGAAACTAAGTTGGGGTGGGCTCACGTGTTGGGTCGCTGGTGGAAATCAGTGTAGGGTTGGGTATCGAGTCGGGATTGGGTCCCGGATTGGGAGTCAGGTTGAGACTCGAGGTTGGGTCTCGGAGCGGGAGTCGGGGTTGGGTCGAGAGTTAGGGCCGGATTCCGAGTCGAGAGTTGGGGTTGGGTTGAGTCCCTTGTTAGAGTCGGGTTTCTAATTGGGGTCAGGTCCCGGAACAGAAGTTAAAGGTTGGGTTTTAAACTAGGAAATGGGGTTGGTTGTCAGGATTGGGTCCTCAGTCCGGAATCGAGGTCGGATCCTAAGTTGGGGTCAGGTTCGATGTCATTAGTGATCGCCATGATTATATATTTAAATGCTCTTGGGACAATTTTTCTTTTTATTAACCCCTTGAAAATATTTTTTGCAGGAAGGATCTAGGTGGAAATGCTCTGGAATCAGAAGAAATGCTTTCAATGCTATATTGCATGGCAATTATGAGGTACATTGGAGGGAGATTACTTTTTGGTTATAAAATCTCTCTCCATTTGTTTGACTTATGAGATGACCTTCTTTCCCCTAAAGTTGTATCACTTGTGTTAATATAACTACACCATCAATAAGTTGTGATGTTATTTACACTTCATTTTCTGTATACTTCCGTCAAATTTGCCAAACTATGTGATACAAAAAAGTATCCTCTCTTCATACCAAAAACTACGAGTGAAAATGTGATTTTCTTAAAGAAAAAATCTTTTATTACTATTGGCATCATTTTCTTAGTTATGAAAATATTCTATTATTTCATTCCATTCAGTACAAAAAGGACATAATTAGCAATATTCTCTGTAGCCTCCTTGTTGCTGCTGATTTTCTATAATCTTGAGCATGTGATGCTTCTCCCAATGTCCTTGGTATCGTTGTTGAATTTAATATGAAAACACAAATGATGGACACTGAGACTGTTACTTTTGTTGAGATTCCCTTCTTTGCATTTCAGTTTATTAATTTTCAACATTTCCAGCATTTCTCTCTTATTTGTGAGGGTACTGTGATTTATATGGTCAAACTTTAGGATAGCAACTGTGTGTGGATGAGTTTGTATTTTTAGAAAGCAAAGTCAGCATAATAATGGTGACTACTTTTCCAGGCTTGTAAATGGTGTTGTTGAGAAGACCCGTAAGAAGGCAGAAATTTCAATAGCTGATGCAGCAAATGCTATTGGCATTCCACGTATGCTAATTGATGTTCGCCACGGTGAGTGTTTATGCGTATTTTCAACTTCAATATGACAGCTGTTGATTGCTTATGTAAGTTAGATATACATAGTATTGACCAGGCTAAATTTCCGTTACAGCCTTTATGAGCGAGTAATCAAGTAAATAGCTAGCTATCAAGATGTCGCTTTATGTTCTGAATCTAATGTAGGCTTATAGAAACTGAGAAGATTATACCATGTGTTCTTTAATCTTTGTATCAGTTGGCAATGTTTGTCTTGCTATGACTTATGATGTTTTAACTGATTCTAATGTAAAAACTGATTTCTTAACATTGGTTAATATTTCCTTGTAGAGGGCTCTCATCGTGATCTTCCTTCACTGCAGTTGGTCCGACTTGCCTCTACCAAGGTCGATCTCTTTCTTAGGCTCTTTGATTTATTGCTTAATGTGTATATCTCTTAAATTTTACTCACAGTTGAAGACTTGAAGCTGCGAGTCCTTCTGTAGAGTCCTTCTGTAGCTCCATTCCTTTTTAAGATTAATGATTGGATTCATAATGGAGTGTCTGTTATCAATACTGAGATATATTGTGGTTTATGGTGGTTAAACTAATGGAGGAGGCACAAATTTATATTTGCTTAGTAGGAAAGCCTAGGAATGTCCCAGACAGGTGATTTTGAATAGAGGTTCCGAATTCAAATTGATTCTATTTCGACTCTTCCTCAGAGAAAGACGATCAAACAATTCTCCATCATGGTCCTTGCAGATCGGATCATTCATATAATATACAAAAAGATATTTCTGATATTTGAGATCTTTAAAATGCATGTGGCAGACTTTTGCTTCAGCTTTAGATTTTTCTCATTATCTAGTTACCAAATGATGATTGATTCCAGAATCTATATATTGATGTACCTATGAGGCATCCACCTAGAAAAGAAAAAGAGATGTAGATATGAGGCTTGTGTTGTTCTTGATGTGCCCTTTTCAGCCCGAGCCATATTAAACAGACAGACTTCAGTGTTGCTCGGACTCTTCACTTTTGGTGCCTCCCTCGTGTTGACACCATGTGAGTTTGGGATCTGAACAAATCTGTCACCAATTTTGGGTACATTGACCAAAATAGATGGGGAAATTGTGGACAGATCCAATAATTTATGTAATGAAAACAAAAGCTTAGGTGAATTTGAAGAAAATGAAATACCTTGTACTCTTCCTTTTATTGCCTCCCATGATTTTCCTCTTGATCAATACTTCCTCCTCAAGTTTTCCACATAATATCTCATAATTTAGGTTTTATAACTCTATTTTAGATAGGGAAAAGACATAAAAATCACCCTAAGCTATACCCGGATTGTAAAAAATACACATAAACTATTAGGACGACCTATTACACACCTAAAAGTAAATTTAATACTACCCTGAAACGTATAGCACCACTCTCAGCATGTGGTGTATTACACTCGGTCGCCACATTGCACCACGTCAACATATGTCATAAATTCTAATTGTTATGTAATCTTTTACCTTTATTCGTTACTTATTAGTTATATTTTGCACTAACTAGTACTAATTAACCATTAAAAAACTCCAATAATTATATCTTGTTAACTCTAAATCCTACCTACTTCATCTCCATTAAGTTTCACCGAACTATTTTCTCTATTTTTACCTTTCTTAACTTCCTGCAATGAGAAGATAATAAAAGGAACTCTTTGCACACCCCACTCATAAAAATAAAGTACTATCCAAGATGACGATAAATGAATCTCTAGTCTTAAAAAATTTTCAGCAAAAGCAATCTCCATAGATTCAACCAGTTGGTTCACATCAATAATAAATTGAAAGAAATTTTAATTGAAATTTAACCAACTATTGAAATCACCACCATCAATGAACTCTTTGAGTTTGACCACAATTTTTTTTAAGTAGGCTGATTTCACAAATAATCGAAGATTTTCCTAAGGAAGATAGTTCTATATTGAAATAAAAAAAAAAAAGAAAAATCAGAATGAAGATAAGAAAGGAGAAGATCCAACCTGGTGGTAAGAAATTTTCCGCAATGAGAGAAAAAAGAAAGCTCCATTTTTCATTTTCTGTCCCTTGTTCTTCTCTAGCTAATTGGGCTTGTTTGAAAGAAAAAAAAAGAAAATGAAAAGAAAGAACAAGAAGCTAATTATGGAAGAATGAGAGATTTAGGATTAAACAATCGTTGATCTGCTTTAGCAATTGCAAATCAACTTTCAGTGATTGTTGATCTATTTTTAGTACGTGTTGATCAATTTTCAGCAATTGTTGATCTGTTTTCAGCAATTGATGAAGATATTCATTGGATAAATTATATTTAATTGAGAAATTTCACTATTAATTCGCTGGATCAATCACATACTATGATAAATACAATGATATTGATATATTGTAGGACTTAGGTTTGGATGTGGTGATGATCTAATACGAGATAGTAATTCGGGGAAAATGGATGATATATCGAGTAATTGCACGCGTATTCGAACTTAATTGAGAAATTTGACTATTTATTCGTTGGATCAGTCACATTTAATGATAAATAGAGCGATTTTCGTATATTATGGGACTTAGGATTGGACTTGGTGTTGATTTAAATGGACTATATATCGACTATTTGCATGCATAGTCGATCTTAATTGAGAAACTTGACTATTAATTCATTGGATCAATCATATTTAATGATAAATAACGCGGTTTTGGTATATTATAGGACTTAAGCTTAGATTTAGTGGTGATTTAATACAATGAGAGACTCAGGATTAAGCAATTGCTGGTCTTCTTTCAGCACTTATTTATTTTTAGCACTTGCTGATCTGCTTTCAACAATTACCGATTTTTTTTCAGCAATTGCGGATTAATTTTCAACAATTGGTGAATTTATTGTAATAAATACATCAATTGTTGATCTTTTTTCAGTAATTGGTGAATTTATTGCAACAAAGATCGGTAATTACTAATGGTGGTGGTGGTTAGTGGGGTGGTTGGTGATTGTGGATAGCGTGACGATAAATAATGCCCATTCAAAAGAACCTCTTAATGAGATTAAGACATTGTTCCGAATCTTAATAATTAAAATCTATTCAGACCAATTAAGTGCCTAAATCTTAATGAAATCAAATACATTTATTGACCTAAGGTCTAAATCATTCAGATTCAGACTTTCATTAAGTGCAAACAAATGAGGCCTTAGCCTTGTTTAAGTTGATTTTGCCGGTTAGTTAGATGTGAAGGAATATAAAATTGGAGTAGACATCTTATTCTTTTGACCCCCCAAAAAAGATGAATAGGTATGTTATTGAATAAACCTTATTTTATCTATTCAAGTGCTTCTAATTAAAGAAATTAGAGTATTACTCTAAAGATATTATTAAATTCTTATGGAGTGGTGGTTGACCAACATTGTAGTATAAGGCAGAATATTGGCCAGTCAAGAATATCCACGTGAATGTTGGGAGATGAGGGCATTTAGATGGATATGTTGGCATATTAGGAGTGATAGGATTAGAAACAAAATTATCTGAAGCTAGGTGGAAGTGGCCTCAATGACAAACAAGATGAGGATGCAAAACAGATAATCCGTACATGTGCAGCGGATGTGGCACCGTGGCGGATGTGCCAGTAGGAGGTGTGGGAGGTTGGTTGTACCAAGAGTTACGAGAGGTAAAGGTAGTCCGAGAAAGAGTTGGGGAGGAAGACGATTACATAGGACATGACACAACTTCAGCTTATTGAGGACATAGACCTAGATAGAAAGGTATAGGGTCAAAGATTAGGGTAAAAGGTTAGTAGATAGCCCAATGTTGTCGAGGGTCTATTGAAAATAGCCTCTCTACCTCCAAGGTAGGGGTAAAACACTCTTACCTCCTCTAGACCCCACTTTGTGGACTATATTAGATGTTGTTGTTACTAGATGAAGCAATGTTGTCACACTTTATGTGGGAGAGGGAAGGTCTAACCTCATATTTGTTGCTTCATTTACGTTGTATCCCGCTATTTTGTTGCCACATTTCTTCCAACCCTGCTACAAATACTCCTCTTATTAGCCAAAGGTTTATTGGAAATATCCTTGCTACCCCACAAAGGCAGGGGTAAGTTCCGTTTACACCTTACCTTGCCTAGGCCCCATTGTGGGGTTATTGTGGGATTATACTGGATATGTTGTGCTTAATCTTCTCGTCATGCTCATATCTCTAAGAGTGAAAAACCAGAAGGTTTTAGCTGGATTGTGTTTTAAAATGATATAATTTCAGGCACTTGACTGGTTGAAATCATATTATTGGGAACCTCAAAAGAATGCGATCCGAAGGGATTCAACTGCCAGCCTGAGGAAAGAAATTAAACGTAAACTGCTAGAGATGGCGTTCTGTTTGAAAGTGAACCAGACCAACAGTTCTCCTTCTCCGGAAAAACGTGAGTGAATTTTCCTTAGTTGTAGTGTGGTGGTTTTGCCAACTGATGTTACTCATTAGTCAGTTTTCTTGAATCTGATGCAAATCTGCTTGATTTAACATTATGGTGTTCTGTTAAAACCTTTAGGTATGGAAATATTATGTTTGTGCAAGAAGTTTTCCTGTAGTGATGCAGCATTGCATCTAATTCAAAGAATTAAGATAAATCATGTTAACTTCATATTTGATAATGTGGTATATATGGCCGTGTTATGGGATTTGACTTTGGTCCTTTCACTTCAAAAGACTGTTGGTAGACAATGTAAAACATTATGTTTGCTAAGAAGCTGAGATGGTTGACTCTCTTAAACAGATAGCTGAATAGCTTTCCTTAGCTATAGTGATCACCTAAGTTCTGCACCATTTTAACTTATCTTGAAGTTGACATTTTTAGTTTAATTTTTGTTTATTTTAATTGATTTTACATGGTAAAGTTGTTGCCATGTGACCAGGAGGTCACGGGTTCAAGTTGTGGAAACAACTATTAAACAGTCCACACTACACGTAGTTACTCCTATTACATCATGCTACCACATGAACTAAGGACTGAAATTTATGCTATCTAACTTCCTTTCCACTCTCATCCTCGTAGAACCTTGATAGTGAACATCTTGGACAATATATTTCACATCTTTAATGCTCCTCTGTTTACTGAAAGACTCTTGCATTTCTTTCCTGCCAGATATGATAAGTGGTATCTACTAGGCAAATTCTATAAAACCTTTGCTGTTGAGCTTCTTCCTCTACAATAGGTGATGGTCCAGGTCAATTCATGTTGCCGTCTACTGCCCCCTTCATCGATCCTTCTTGCATGACTCTAAGGAGGATTGATTATGAAACCACCTTTAGTACCAGCGGTCCACCTCTCCTTTTTCACGGTCATCCACCATGTTGTGAAAACCTTAAAGCATATATCCGTTCCAAACCTTAAAGATTTCGCAGCTCCTAAGAGGGATGATGGCATAAATCTTTGCATATGTTCGATTGCGAGTATAGACTGGCATCAACCGAGTTGTCTCAGGATTTCACGAGGCATGTAAGGTTTTGGGCACCCCGAAGTCCCATTAAGATGATGAATGGTCAGAAACAAGGCATTTATATCATCTCTTTTGACGGAAACTGTTGATAGATTGACACAATATAAGATGTCGTTAACTTGGGACATTGGTAAAATTGCAACGAGGAACAATATAAGAGATACTTTTGAGTGGATTTTCCTTTTAGAATTGTGCCATGGATGCTGAAAGTTTCAGATGTCGTTAGTG
>JBDJHY010000102.1:11664773-11677116 GCA_039654485.1 Withania somnifera | reverse complement strand
CCAAAAATCTCATCAAATGTGCTCTTTATTGTGTACAAAATAAGTCACAAAGCTCTTGGACGCTCTTGCCCACAGTTAAAGTCTTTCGAAGCTTTGAATTGAATTTCTCAACAATATTATACCCAGTGAAATTCCACTTGTGGGTTGAATTGAATTTTTCATGGATAAGAAAGATTTCATCGTTCGAAAAGATGAAATAAACAGATTATGAACTAGATGATGACTGATGAAGTGGGATGAGAACCATTAGGCCTATACAAATGACTTCAATTGTGGGCAAGAAATTACCTAGTGTTTTGTCTCTGCTAGTAATTGAACCTGAAACCTCATGATTCTTATTCCATTTAATTGACCACTAAGGCACGGATTACCCCTGTGAAGACTCTGTTATTTTATGTAACTTCTATTTAGTTCTTAATCTTCTCATCTAGGAACATTTTTGAGTAACAAAATGCATGTCTATTGTATCGTGTCGTCAAAGTTACAGGAATGTCAACCACCAGATATATATTAGTATGAAGTCAAAGTAGCTCCAAAAAATCCCTGCCTATTACATCAAGTCATCAAAGTTCACATGAATGTCAGCCATCAGAAATAAAAATATGTGAAGTTCAAAAATAGATTTGAAGGCTAACTTAATGACAGGCTTATAAAAAAGCTGCATTTCATAATATTCATCCCTTCAAAATGGTGACGGTGTTATCAGTACATCAACCAAAGGATATACTTGCAGAACAAGTATAAAGAAAGGGAATGAAGTATTTTCTGTACAAAATTGATTGACATTATGACATCCAGTACCACCTTTTACTTGGATTACTTTATCCTTTTTATCCAATTTAGAAGAACCAACTCTTGCAAAATTTCTGGTTTCCTTCTGTCATACATTTACTATTTTCTTCTTTTTTTTCAACATTTATACAGGAATTAGACTTGGGCAGCTTTCTTCTAGAAACAAATTTCTCCCTTTAATTTCTGGGAAGCTACATATTCTAAAACTTCTGGTATTTCTATTCAGCCTCAGATCTGTAACCCCATGGTTCATTGGCAGAGTTGTTGCATCTATTTTATGAAGTTTGCTTTAGGGCTTCTTTGTTTCTTTTGACAATCTTTTGTACATGAAAGTATTGGCACTTGACAGTGGTTTGCTAAATCCACCTTTATAATTTGTAACAATTTACTGAAAGATGAGCATTAAAATATCGTGACTATTGCACCAACGGGTCTAGCTTAATGTTCAATGAAGTGGATGAGAAGCATGAGGTCTCAGATTCAAATCCCAACAGAGATAAAAATACTAGGTAACTTCTTTCCATCTACCCTATCCTTTGTGTATAGAGTTACCCGGTGCCTGTTACTGGTGGGAAATGGCAACCTAGGTATCCCGTGGAATTAGTCAAGGTGCAGACAAGCTGGCCTGGACACCACAATTATCAAAGAAAACATTATGACTATTCAAGCATCGCTGCTACGTAAAGTTTATGCACTGATAACTTTAGCATGTTAGTTCAATGACAGACAGAGTGAGATGAACTAGTGTATCTTTGAGATTTACAAGTGTTCATCCTCGCACAACAGATTTCAGGGCTTATTAAGGTTTCACAAACTGTAGAATTTAGCATCTTTTTCTGTTGTTTGTTAATATCATTATAATTATATCTAATGTCTAAATCGTCCATTGACATGGTAATTAGTATATGGAGTTACTTTCTGCAAAGGTCTGTATGATTTCTGAATTCATGAAGGTGGTTTATACTCCATTTTTCTTTTTGAAGAGGGATATGTCGTCTGTGACACAATTCCAAAGTGCTCTACTATCAGCATATCTGAAATGCTGAATGTCCTAAATTCTTCAAGAATAATTTGTCTCAGGTTCTAAAAAACAGATTACTAGAGCTATGAAGGCCATTCTTCAATTATTTACTTCCTCATCTTCGGAAGTGGCATCTGTGCTTTTGGAACTAATGCTGCAGACAGTAGATTCCTCAAATTTGCCAGGGGACTCCGAGAATGCCCTAAAATCCATGAAACTGTTGACATGCATAGTGCATATAATGACTGGAAACCAATTCTGAAGAAATTGTCAAATAAAGAACCAGATTTGCTTCCGACTCTTCTCAGGGCAGCCTTAGACAAGATTGAGACTATCAAAGCCACAAACTATGAGCTTGGTAATTGATGTATCCTAGCAAAATGATTCAATATGACAACAACTTTCCTTCATTAGATGATTTTTTGTGCTTGGTATTGTAGTAGTATCATGAATGCCTCTGTTGTAAGATACACTTCTTGCTTATGAGACTGGAAATAAACAGATAGCAATTATTCCTGCTCTAGTAAGCAACTAGTTAATTTGGGACATTGGTAAAATAGCTACGCGGAACCATATAATAGATACTTTTGAGTGGATTTTCCTTTTAGAATTTTGTGCCATGGATGATGAAAGTTTCAGATGTTAGTGTTTTATTTCGTAGAGTGCGCTGAATTGAATCCTTGTTTTGGGGGTTTCTTGCTTTCACTGGTACTGGAATGCAGCTTGCGGATTATGTGTATGCAAGTGACATTACTGTCACATTGCACTATTTTTATGTCCAGTCCATCTATCAATGGAAGGCACCAAACAAAAAAAAATGCGCTAGCGTAACTCACCGGGAGGAAGTAAACTTGTATACGTTTGTTGTGGAATCATTCTTCTAATTGTTGCAACTGCCCATCGGCTTCCAGTATCTGTTGTGTTCATGTTACCGCCTTTTACAACTCGATGCATAATTAGTTCAAGCTCTTGAGCAGCTTGGCGAAGAGAATCTTCTTCCCTGGATAGTAGGAAGCTTTCTGAATTATTAGTGGAAGGATCTGAGTCAATTATACAAGTTTAACTTTTAACAGTATGATGCTGTGAAAAGAAAATGCACAGCAGGATCAGAGGTGGAAGCTTCTTTTTTTTTTTTTCCTTCTTAAAAAAATATGGCCCAGGCTCAGTTTTGGGTAAATATAAAATGCATCGTGGATCTTGATGAAAGAGGAAATATACAAGGTTAAATTCAGCAGATAAAAAGAATTCCCAACAAAACCACCTCATCTGATGTTGTAACGAACTATTGAGCAACATGACTTCTTTTCCAATGTAAAAGGAAGAGGATGTTCATATTTGTGCTTTAATTTTGGATGTTAAATATTGAAACTAGCTTACTTCTAACTTTGGACATTAAACATTGTCATCTGGAGAAGAAAAGGGCTAAATGTAATAAGCAAAAAGTGAATCTTTCAGTCCTTCAGCATGAAAATCTACATGCAAGAAAATCTTACAGACAACTTGATACCTAACAAACCTCCATAAATGCAAAATCACAGTACTTTCTGCTCTCACCACGCTGGTCTTTGAGGATAGAGTTTTCCGTGGCCAAATTAACTCCACATCCTCAATATGTTTCTGATCTCTACCATCTAATACTGTATGTTGTATAGACTAAATAAGAAATGGGTAGGGTTTGCAACCAGCTGAGTTCCTTATTCAGAAAAAACCATGCTCTATTGTAGATCTCTTAGTCTTCAACCAACACCGAATTTGATAACTTGTCCCTGTCGTTCACAATAATTATACTCTGTGTCTACGGGGCTAAGATTGATGTCAATATACACACGACAGAGATTTCGGAAATGATGGAACAAATCTAAGCACCACAGGTGGATAGCTACTGTTAGAACCCCAACTTGATGGTTTGGACGACTCTTGCATGGTTAGAGATTTACATGATGGACCTAGCCATGACCCAATGACTTTGGCTTGGATTAAGTTTACTTGAGGCCAGTGTACCAACATGGGCATGTCGGCAGCGCATGGCACGTGTCAGCAGTACATGGCACGTGTCGACAGTGCATGTCAAGACCTTGGCAGGGCGTGGCTAAGACATGTAAGAACTGTGGGATAAGGCATGACAAGGACTGGACGAGCTAAGACAAGGCAAATATGATGTGGCATGATTGAAGATAATTCAAGCTCATTGGCTATGTGCTGGGCAAGGAAAATGGCTAAGGAAGTGGGCACCAATGGCAAGTTGTGCAAGGCAAAACCTGCAGGCAAGGCAAGCAACAAGCTCATTTTGGTGTAATAGGATGAACTTGTATTTGAATTTTGTGATTTGAATTCGAATTTCCTAGACAGTTGGGGTTGTCCACTGTTGGCAAATTTTGTGTCATGTAGCAGGCAGCAGTGACCTATTTAAAGGCACTGGCAGCTGCCTCATGAAGAGAGTATTCTTGGCTAAGTTTTGTAAGGTTGTTTGTGTGCTTCTTTTGTAGCACGAGTTATACAAGGTTGGGAAGTGATTCCTGTAATTTGTGTGGACATTGTGTTAATTTCGTAGCCTAGGCAAACTAAGTGCTGAGTGGAAAATAGAGCGCTGAAGCCATAGGTGTGTGGTTATCGTGTGGTGTCGAACCAAACTGGGTTGGCCCCATATTAACTACCCATTAACACTTGTCACCAAAATCCTCTTCTTCCTCCTCTAGCATGAATAATAGTTGTAAACAACCAACTGTCAAGAAGTAGGAGCATCCACCATTGGTGACCCCTGCAACATGCTGTCAACTTCAGAGTTCTGCCATCGATGTGACACAGAAAGGAAGAAGGGTATCACCCAGTTTGAAACTCAGACTCTTCCACACCCACATGCTATTTCAGCCATTGGTGTAATGTGGTAGCCAGATTATCTAACAAACTATTTAAGAGCTGTTTCACTTTTAAGTTTCAATTTTAGCCAATGAAATATTGTCTCTTTGCCAGCTCTTAGGTGATGGCATGTTAAGTTCAATTTGATAAAGCTGGCAAGGCCACCGCCACGTTGTATTACTTATTCGATACTTTTGGCCACTAGCCGAAGAGCTCTTTCACGTCTTTCCAATTACCTTACAAGTAACAGTTGGTCTGCGCCTTCAAACTTTGTATGTATTAGTCATTGCTATGTGAATTTCGTTTTGCTGATATTGTGTATCAAATGAAAGGATGATTGATGCAACTTATAACTAATCTGAGCCACTAAGCCCGAACGAGAGGAAGATAGAAAGGGGTTAAACAGTTAGTCTGAGCCATCAAACTATGTATGTATTAGTCATTGCTTTGTGAATTTTGTTTTGCTTATGTTTTGTATCAAATGGAAGGATGATTGATGCAACTTAATACTAAACTGAATCACTAAGCCTGAAAGAGAGGAAGATAGAAAGGGGTTAACACATGTCCATCAACCAGTTCAAATAACCAAAAGATGCCAACAATCCAGTAATTGATACATGTACCACTTCAAACCCTACAAGTTAAGTCCTTAATTCAGTTTATACGATAAGAAATAATATTGCGAGTTGTAGTTCCATAACTTGATATATGGGTTAGAAAATCTAATCGTATCGAAAAGAGCATGACCCAGCTGAGAAGATTGAAGCTCATATTCAAGCAACCATCCCGATCCTATCTAGCACAAGGGACAGGAGCACGAGGCTCGAGCAGCATCTCAAGCCACCATTTCAAAGACCCTTGCATGCACACCACATGACAGAGAAACCAATACCGTTCTCATGCCATCACAAGTCTCATCAACGTCAACTATCAGTCTATAATGAGTCAAAGGATTGATTACCTATACACCCAATATCTCCATTAAGGGTCAACCCATAAATCCAGCTATAAGAAATTGTCATACCTACCAAAAGAGACCACTCTATACCTACAAAAATCACTTAGAGGACCCAGACACATAATTGATATGAAAAACGGGTCTAATACTCTGGCTCGTCAAGACCTTTATTCAATCATATTTCTTGTCTTTTGCACATCCATTTTTCTTGGAGTTAATTTTCCCACCAGGATTGAGAACCACTGGATTGCAAGCAGGTCAGGAGCTCATTGGGCGTGGTTATGAAAATATGTTCTCTTTTTCAGTCAAAAAAGAAGCAGACAAGAGATCTGAAATTCACAATGACAAAGTTTATTACTAGTTCAATAACAAGATGAACATCATCAGTCAATTCTGAAGGGAAAAAGAGACACTCAAAGGGGTTCACATAGATCATCAGCCCCCTTTTCCTGTGAACAAGGACCGAGTTCGACCTTGACATTTATGCTAAGTAGTGCTAAGCTGATTCAACATTTTCTTTTTTCACCTATTGCTTGGTTGCAATTTGAGAAAATGATCTCGTTCTTTTTTACTTTTACAAAAAGTATGCTATATACCATAATTTCCCAACTAGTTAACTATACAAAGTTCTGATCTCTATCCACTCACTTGCACAACAGCTTAAAGCAGAAAACTCACAATTTAAAGTAAGCTAGAAGTCTACGTGTAGAAGAAGAGAGAATAGGTTAGATACATCAGCTTATAATTAAGTCATCCGTTACATCCGTAGCCCATTCTAGCAATCAATTAGCAAGAATTAAATAATAAAAGAAACTCATGTCACAGAACAGAAGAATCAGTGAACACCGCATTGTGACACTGTTTATCGAACCAGCTTTTAGTAGACATCAATGCATTTACTAAATCTGACTTCACGGATGTCATATCTCTATCAGGTGCACGCCAATACGAGTAATAAGCGTCATAACCTGTAACAAGAGACAATTGTATTGAATATGACAGGATATCGGGGACTTGCAGCTTTCCACCAACTCAACACATTAAAGTTCTTGGTCCAAGGCACAACAGGTTCTTCCAGATAGCAGTCAAAGTTCTGACTTTGCTGGCTGACTAGTTGTTTGGATGAATTTGTTAAACTCAGCAGAACTGTCAAACCCAAAACTAGGCCTATCAAGAATTTCCATCGGTTCAAGGAGATCTTCACCCATATCAGAATTGTCAGAACCTAAATCGCTTATAGGATACTCCATTGAGGAACCGTGCGCCACATAGTCATCAAGAAGGCTTTGGATGGCCTCCAAAGTAGATGGCAGCGGAAAATGATCATTACCTTCATACTTCAAGAAACAGAACTCTGAGTACTTCACTTTGTAGCGTGGATCCATAACAGTAGCTAGTGCCAACGCCAAATACATATTCATCCAATACTTGCCAAACTTTTTCAGCATAATATTGGCTAAATTTCTAGCAAACTCATCCGAACTTGTGGAACCTTTCATCAGATTAAATCGAAGTTTATTAGGATTGTGGAAGTAGAGGCCTGCACTGGGTGTTTTTCCATAAATAACACTTCTGCTGCAGTATAGACATGTCCTACAAGTTTACATACTCCCTTAACTTTCTCCCACTCTTGGGGAGAAGGTATATTATAATCCTTATAATCATCTTTTTTTCAAGTATTCTCCTTTAGCCTCTAACTCCAATGCTTCCTGTAGTTTATAAAATGTCACATTCCACACTGGTAGTGATTTGCCCAAAAATACTATGAGACGAATATCACTAATTATATCCTCTAGCATCCCAAATGCTTTTTTTCACAATTGAACTTAAAAAGTCTGCACAACAAGATACCCAAAAAAATTGTCCATCTAGCTGGAGTCTGTTCTTTTCAAGAGGTTTACTTTTAATGACATCAACAATCTCATCGAAGTCCAGATAGCTATGTACAGTGACAACACATACTTTATCTTCAATACCAAATTATGAAAGACACTGAATCTTCTCGCCAACATAATCTTCATATGCATCAAGAGACCTAACACTAACAACCCAACTTCTTAGCTTCCAGTTTTCATCAATGAAATGAACTCTTAAGCAAATGAAATGAGAAAATGTTCCCCCATAATCTAAGGTAGTCCAGCAGCCAGGGTCATTGAGTTTGCTATCAAATTTTCTTTGACTTTTGCTTTCTCTTTCTCATACGATTTCAAGAAATACTGTTGAGAGAATGGCAGATGAAGGATGAAATCTTGGATTAAGATAGGAAATAAATTGTTTGAAGTACATGTCTTCTATTGACTGTGGAGATGAAACGGATTGACAGAAAAACTTGGGAATAGCACGATAAGCTGTTTCTTCATTGATAACATGCTCCTTCCCAACATTACTACTGCTCTCGTCCCTGAGATTTGCAGTTCTTGGTCCACATTCATGACTTCTCCCCTTCCTTGAAACATCTGGAAAACGAAATTAAGAACCACTTACAGGCCATTTAGTTGGAGGTATTATGAAAAATAATGCCAACATAAGATATTAATATTTGGTTGGAAGATTAGGAAAATAATCTCTGAATAACTTATGCACCTCATAGTTGGTTGTATAAGAAAAAAAAGTGCTGCATAACTAATGTAATGGCTGACGATATTAAATAAAAGTTGCATTAAGTTATGCAGGAACTGATATATTAATTTATATAAGACAGAATTTGAAAAAATTAACTTGTATTAGCAATACAAAGATATGTAGGGAATTTACCAACACAATACAAATTCCCCACTTGCAAGAGTAAGAGGATCAAAAACAGCAAATAAAACAGTAGCAACAAAAAACAAAGGCACCAGATTTTAGGTGGAAACACCTCAAAATCAAGAGTAAAAACCACAAGTCACAAGAACCATCAAACAAGCTCCACTATGATCAAAATCAGGTTACAAGAGAGACTCAAACAAGAGCTGAAATCAGTACAATAATACTGCAAATAGCTTCTCTCCAACAACCACAACAAAGAAGGAAGCAATTAGAGAAAACGCAGAAAATTTCAGAAAACCGGACCTCTGTTCATACACGAATATCTCTGCCTACAGATCTCCAAATGAAAAACTGACCAGTAGAAATCAAGTTCAATGTGTCCCGAACCTGCCTGCAAAATTTCACAACAATCGGACACCGTTTGACCCTCCAAACACCAGCTCGAAATATACTGCACGCAGAAATTCAAAACTGAAGAGCACCTTCTTCCTCTCAGATTTTCTGCCTCACACGCTCTATTTTTCCTGCCAGTTTTTGGCTGCTATAAACTCCTAATTTTATCAAAACATGAGCTTGTAATATTGGACTTTATTTGGGCCTCCACATAGGAAGTGAGCCCAAACCCAACAAGATAAACTTGTATTAGCAATACAAAGATAAAAATATTTTCAAAAGTAAGCATCCCTACATTGCATTCCATGTATACCTATTCACCACATAACAACTCCTAGATTATTCACTGAATGACAATTACTTGTGTTCTATTCAAAGCAAACAACTATTATGTGCACCAAATGGCATTCTAATGTGTAGCAACACTTAGATTATGACAGTAGGAGATATGACAGTGGAATACAAATATATCTAAGTAGAAGAGAAGAAGAGTACCAGATCCAGGGAAGAAGTCATGGAGTGTTTTCCGCTTTTCATTGGTCATCTCTAGTTCATAAACTGCACCTGAGATGAATCAAATTACAAGGTTGAAGCATTATAAGATGTCAAAATTTCATATATAGGGTGCAGTGTCCAAATTGAAAGTCCTTTTCTTCAATTTCAAACAGTTTTGCTAGGGGGACTTTATCCAAAGATCAAATATGTTGCATGAATGTGGCATGAGCTGCTTCCTATCGGACTCCCATATGGATTTCACATGGGCATGGCATATTCAAATTTTAGTCTCTATATGAAGTACCAGTACTTGTGTTCATACGTCTAACCACATAATCAGTTCCTGGACTAAAGACTACTTTTGTATGATTTACAACATTAAAGATTGTACCACCAATCATGAAGTAATAATTCCATCGACTATATCATATGACTCCAGTCACCCTCTGTCTCCGCTCATATTCATGTCTTCATTTTTCAAACCATCAGGGCTAAATACGACCATTATTAGCTTTTTATTCTTTTTTTTTTTTTTTTTATGGTTATATATTATGATTTCCTAAATCCTAGCTATTTGGAATAAATATAATGCACATATTTCTTATGTCAGGTAATATTTTCTTTATTAGAGGAATCATTTGAGACCTTATAAGTAATACTTGTGGAATATCCACAGATTTCAGTTTCTACTTTTCTTTTTTTAAATCCTAATTTTCAGCCGCCCACACTTCCCTTTTTGCATAGTTTTTAAGTGTTTTTTTTTTTTTTCTTTTTTTGTGAACGTATGCATTTACTGGTAAATGTTTAAGTTGTTTTTCAGTTGGTTAGGGATTAATAATCAATAAAACAAATATAGAGATAAATAATTAACAAAATAAATAGTAGAATTAGTAATTAAATAATTAAACAAATTAGTGTTAAGTAAGTAAATATATAAATAATAAGATAATTGAATAAATAAGTAGATAAATGGAGTGAATTAATAGATAGTTAAATAAAAAAATTTAGACATAAGTAAATTGTTGCAATTATTTGTAACTATAAAAAAAATCCAGAGATCACTAAATAATGAAATCAATAGAATTAAAAAAATAAATAGAGAAATAAGTGAATAATTAAATAAAGAAATAGTTTTTTTTATATTTGTATTTTAATTTTTCAATTACTGTCAATTTTTAATTATAGTTAACTAAATTATGTTATTTTAGTTTTGATTTTAATTTTGTATAGTCTAATAAGTTGTAGTGTTTATGTTTTTATTATTTCTCGATTCATATCTTTCAATAGTAGTTAAATAACATATGTGTAAGATTTAAGTAGTTTATTAAATAAATAAAATAGATAAATAAGTAGAATTTTTTTTCCATAACTTGTTAAATCATATATATACAAAACAAACATATTTTAAATAAAATTAGAATGACTTTCGTACTAATCAAAATGTACAGAGTATTTAAATTTAAATCAAGTGAAATTACTGTAAAATAATTTTGACGCAATACTACAAATACATCATTCCAAATACTTAATCTAAAAAATAATAGATACATGCAAAATATCCAATGTATCCATCAGTTCAATTACTTAATGTCAAAATATAATAGATATATGTAAAAATAGTATCAAATAATCAATCCTAAAATATTATGGTAGTTAGTAAAGTATCTAATGCATCTATCATTTCAAAAATACTCAATCTCTCCGATATGTTCATCATTTACGATTCTCAATCTCTAAAACATTATCGATAAATGCAAGTAATTCGTTGTATCCCACAAAACTATCAAATATTGAAGCATGAAAAATGAATACCATTGTATTCCATTATCGTTGTCTTTCATCTACGACAATGGTTCAACAAATCAATCAATGGTTCAATTAGTTTCTAGATTTCTATCAAAATATTTGTATATAGGTGTACACAATTAGTTTAATGAAAAAAATAATTGTATATGCATAGTATGAATTTAGGCAGGACAGTCTACAATTAAATATTAGGTATTATTTTACTAAAAACGATTGGTGTATATTTCTTACATTCTAACAATATAGATATTGATAGTTGTGTTTTGTGCTCATTGACGATTGTACTATTTGATCAATAATAGTTAATTATATTAATAAAGTTTGATATTAATTGGGGTTTTCATTGGCTATTGAACCTTCTGACAAAATTTGTTAATTGTTAATTTTGATAGAATCTTGATATCTCTGACTTTAATTTTTTTCAAGTTTATGAAAAATAATAAAGTGAAAATGTATTAGAACATTACTCGTATACCTTTAAATATGTCGCAATTTATTTCTTTAATGAATCAGTGATATATTGATGACACCATTTTTTGGTTCTTTCTTATCTTGAAGCATTACTTTTCCTTCAAATTCATTGTATTTTTTCTCACATCTCTTCTCTGTTCCTCAGTTTATCCATTTTGAAGGGACACTGAAGAGATACGAGGAAAAAAAGAAGTTGGAATGAAGAGTAATACTTTATTGACTCCCGAAACAAAGAGAGTTCGGCTCTCTTTTTTCGCTCATTCAGATGAATAAATTCCGTGAAGAGGAAAACTGCAAAAAACTGTGTTGTGAATATCTCACTGATTCATAAAAAGAATAAATTTTGACGTACTTATAAAGCTATACAAGTAATGTTTTATTATGCTTTTCATGATTTTTTTTTTTTTTGCAAAGTTGAAAAAAAATAAAAGGATCGTAGACAACTGGGTGTTGTCAAATTAACAATTAACGAACTCTATCGAAAGTTCTATGGCCAATGAAAAATCAATTAATATCAAACTTTATTGATATAATTAACTATTATCGATTAGATAGTATAGTTCAAAATTCGTCGGAGGCAAAAAACTCATTTATCAATAAATGTGAATAAATATCCACTTAAACTTTTAGGGAGTGATAACTACTACTTATTGTAAATTTTTTAGATCCTAGGAAAAGTAAAACTAAGTTCGTTTTTTAGATGCAATTATTTAGGATGTAGTTATAAAATTTCTTTCGACAGATTTGTGTATACTTTAAGCATAAAGCTGAACAATAGTTTACAATGAAATATTAGGTATCAG
>JBDJHY010000102.1:11644085-11657561 GCA_039654485.1 Withania somnifera | reverse complement strand
ATTTTTCATAAAAAATCAGTAATGTGATAGGTGTCAAAAGTTGTACTCACTGCCATACAAGGATAGACCCAAGTGCCAACAACTGTACTCACAATCGAAGGAAACTAGTCTCAAGTACAATCATTAATTAGTTAAATTATATTTCTAGGTGCCACGATGTAAATCCTGGAATAAAATAAGTAAAAATAGTGTTATCAGGTGTTCGATACAATGCCGAGTCTAATATATTTGGAAGGTCATTTACTTATGTTATTATTAAGATATTACCATTTTTTGGTTTATGTCATTATCCATCTTTATTAATAAATTCATCCTATAGCCATCATGGCTCAATAATATAGGTGATACTGACCCAGCCCCAATACACTCTCATGAGAGATATAAGACCAACCTCTCGTGTCATAAATGCAAAACATATCAACAAGTATATAGAATCGTTTGATCAAGTAATAAAAATTTCCTATGACCATCAAAGGTATCATTGGATAATTCCTAAGTCACTGGTACCATATAAATTGGATGTAAAAAATATATATGTCAACAAAAAATGGATGAAAGAACTATACAAGTTCACTAAATCTCCCTAGCTACCTAACTCACGTATACTATTTAGTACAATTATTAAATTTATAAGCCCAGAGATAGCACCACGAAGCCTACCTATCGTCCGACGATATAGCGCTAAAATTTCATGAATCTTACTCTAACTGATGTCAAACGAATTCCAAATTCTTTGAAACTTGTATCAATGTGTTTTGTATATTAATATGAGTCTAACGGTATATTTATGCTAAGTTTCCAAATGGGCCTAAAATCGGGACTATAGAGCCCAGTCTTCGTAACGAAAAATAAATGTCTCCATGGGTTTGCCAAACTTACTAAGAACCCCGTGCTCCAAAATTGAGAAAAATTCAAGCAAGTGAAACCCCTTGAACAGCCCGTAGAAAATTGAGCTTAAAAAGGGATACTAAATCGAACTTTATGAATTTATACATTGAATCTGGAAAAGGAAATATTACTACGATGAATAATAACCCTAAGGAGCAAGGAATTACTATATAACTTTGAATATATTTGAAGGAATCAAGAGTTCTTGGCTAGGGCATTAATGGTGGAAGAACTCTAATATTGATGAAACTTAACGGATAAAATCACTTATTGAGGGTGATGATGATGTGCACCACCTTCAAGGAACTTTCTATGAACTTTGGGGGAGTTTCCAAGACAAATCTCAAAATTTCTAGAGAAAAAATGAGGGAAAACTAATGGAAGAATAACCCAAAAATGGGTAGAAGACTGCACAAAATAGCCCTCAGGTGCTGATTTATTGGCCTGCCAACTTTTTAGCAGTTTGGCTCGATTTATTGGTCCTGGCCAATAAATTGGATCTTTGACTGATTTATCGGTCAGAAACTGCACCAGAAAATAGCAACTATTCTAAAAATTTATCGGGGTTTCAGAAATGAAATAGAGTCCGATTTTGGCAAACAAAATATGTATCCTATGCAAGAAAAGCATTCCAGACTCAACAAAATTGAACAACTTGATAACAGAGATGTTAGAGGGAAATTAACCCCAACCAAGACTTAGCCAAAGTTAAGAAATTTCTAGATTTCCATATTACCACTCAACTCGAGCATGAACACCATGGGAAGCATACCAGGGGTCAAACTAGTCCTAATTAACCATTCCAAAACTGATGGAAACGTCAGAATTTCGATTCGACACTTCGAACACTAAAACACCACCTAAGCTCCACTTTAGGCCTTAAACTTAAATAAAATACATAAATTTGCATAATTTGCAAACGAAAACTTCAAAACACAAACTTAAAGGTGAATTTTGACTTTGTTTTGCATTCTAGAGCAAACATAACTGTAAGAATTTAATTCTAAGCTCATCTTGAAGGAAAGTTGACTTTGGTCAGTTGAGTACTTAGTTTTAAGCTCTAAAGCAGTCAATTAGAGATATTTTTCAACCGATTCGCTAGGGATCTAAACTATCATTCCCAACATGTCATAAATAAGTTAGGGAAACTACTGAAATGCTTTAGAATGCCAAACGTCACGTATTTATCATAAATGACAATGAGGTTCATAACACACAATAAAGAACCCAGTTGAACTCCCCCATAATCTCAAAATATACAACCAACCATGGTAGAAATAAATCCAAGGGGGTAAGAGAAGTATATCACAACTAATTAGTACTCAGTTTAGGGAGACCGCAACCCCAAATCCCACTATTTTGGGCCTCACTTGAGACCATATTTAAATACCTAAAAGGTTTGTCCGTGCCCAATGTTGTGCCTTTATATACCACATTGGTTCCATGCCTCTCGACTATCAATTAAAGGTTCCACGTTAGCCAAATATCCATAGCTGGATTATACATAAATATATCTCTATACCATAGCATGGTTGTGGAAGTATACATACATCTCTCTCTCTCTCTCTCTCTCTATCTATATATATATATATATATATATATATATATATATACACCTCTTCCATGTGATTTGCACATACATTTTCACTCTTTCTGCACTGCTCCTTTGAAATCTCCGACAACTCCTAAGGTATTTCATTTGATAATTACACTTTACAGATCAAAATTTCTCTGCTTCCTCCTCTTTTTATCTTGTATATTGGATTTTACTTTCCAAATTTATACTAAATTCCATGGTACAATTTTTTTTCTAGTTTAGATCTGCGATGGAATCAAATGAGGCGTCAGTCGGTCTATGTATTTACAGTATTTGGTGAACCTTTTGAGTATTTTCTAGATCCAATGTTCTCACTATTTCCTCTAGTACGGAGGAAAATAGTTTTAATGCTTTTCACAAAAGATCAAAAAATATTTATGGTTGTCTAGCTAACTGAGCTTACGCCAAACAGTGTCATCTTTCTCATTGAAATGACTTGACGGTCCTCATTACTCTAAAAAGATATCTTGGGAAAGATAATATAGTAGATGTGTTATAGTTGAAGCTAAGTTTTCCATTCTTCATGTTTTGATATAATAATCTGAGATATAAGCGATATTTGGGTCATACTATCTTGTGTGTTGGTGGTATTTTGATTTCTTTTGTTGATAGAAAGAGACCCCTGATTGGTTTTAATTGAAACAGACATCCATTTTACATACATATTCACAATGGCTCCAGCAGCAGCAGATACCATCAAGCCTAGAGGTAACAACTTTTACTCTCTTACCACTTAGCCTACACTCTATATTTCATCTAGTGATGCTTTGACTCCAGTATGATCTCTGCAAAAGTGACTTTGATGCCACGATAAGTGGGGTTTGGGGAGTGTGGTGTATACACAACCTTACCCTGTGAACATACAAAGGCTGTTTTTGAAACAGAAAGGATGATTTTCATGGTGACCCTTTATTAGTAGCAGGGGTGTTCAAAAAAATGATTTGCATGGTGACCGTTTATTAATACCAGGGGTGTTCTTTGATCCTATGGTAATTCAGAACTATCTTTTATGTTTAAGCAAGAACTTAGTGTTTTCGTCCTTTTTTTATGATATTTCTTCATCAGAATTTTCAGTTTGGATAAAAAATCATCAAAAATTAGCTTTCTGTGGACAGCCATTAGGAACCAATCAATTGCTTTCTGTTTGGACTTTGGAGGGTATTGTCTTCCTTTGAAAAGGAGGAAAAAGAATCTCTCTTATCTGTCTCGTTATTTTCAGCACTCCTAAGTCCTTAAAAATTAAAACAGTGAAAGTTGCAATCAGTCAGTCTTACCATGAGAGATAGTTGAATCTGATGTTAGTTTTGCTCCTGTATGGGGATTTTATTTGTGAAGTCTTGATTTTGTATGGTCAGTTGGATATTTGTTCACGAAATGCAAAATGTCAAATGCATATTGCAAGTTTAACTTGTAGTTTCAGTTAAACAAAACTTTTTTTTATGATCTCTAGTTGATACCTTTAGCGTCAAATGTTCTTCTTGTGTTTTTTTATGTATAATGGAGAGTCCAAAACTGGTAGTACATTTTCTCCTTTTCAAAAAGCCTATTGAGGCTTATATGATTGATTGATATTGTCTGCATTGTTAAAAACAGTGTCTTCATTAAGATTGATGTCTCTTATCCTTTCTTATAAAGTTATTTTATCAGATAAATTGGTGCAGAGTATAGTTGGATGTTGGCTTTTCTAAATTTTGGTTTGCTATGTCATGAAAAAGGTTTTCCAAACTGTGCTTTCTGATAATTGCTCATTGCTTGTGCTATAATTTGACCAGATGTTTGCATTGTTGGTGTTGCCCGTACTCCGATGGGGGGCTTCCTTGGTTCTCTTTCCTCGCTGCCAGCGACAAAACTTGGATCAGTAGCCATTGAGGGTAGGACTCCAGCTATTGTTACATAGTTATTTCATTATGGGAAACCCTATTGACTGGCAATAATAATTTCCTTGAGTTTCAATTAATCTCTCTGTTGGTTGAACTTTAGGTGCTCTTAAGAAAGCAAATGTTGATCCTTCACTAGTAGAAGAAGTCTTCTTTGGAAATGTCCTCAGTGCAAATCTGGGGCAGGCTCCTGCTAGGCAAGCCGCATTAGGTGCAGGAATACCCAATACAGTGATTTGTACAACTGTGAACAAAGTCTGTGCATCTGGATTGAAAGGTATGCACCTTCCTGTTGTATTCATTTCCGGGAGACCTCTGCTCCATTTTATAACTGTTATGAGTTATGAGAGTGAGAAACGTATTTGTTTTTGATGACGTATACATTTTTTGGGTTGTGCAGCAACTATGCTTGCAGCTCAAAGTATCCAGTTGGGCATCAATGAGGTTGTTGTAGCTGGTGGAATGGAAAGCATGTCCAATGTTCCCAAATACATTGCAGAAGCAAGGTTTGCGTTCTTCAAACGTTTAGTACTGGGATTATACAATTTCTCTTAAGAAGCATCCCTTGTATCCCTTAGCAAAGAAGGATATAGTGATACAAGATGATATATTTTTCAAACCCGACTTTATGAAGAGTGATGCTGTTTTTTCGCGACATTCCCAAGGCACATTTTATAATATGTCTACAACTTCGAACCTACCCTTTTTGTGCTTCAACAGTGTACATTTGTTCCAAAATCTTAACAAGCTTAATCAACAATTACAAAGCCAGCTCATATTCCAGTTAACCAGCTTTCCCCAATTCTTATTTTTCTAGCTTCCACCTAAACCAGTTTATGATATGTTCCTTGTCAGCATACGTTTTCTAGATATCTCCCTGCTGTGTTTTTATGATCTGTTCCTTGTCAGCCATAAATTTTTAGATCTCTCCCCAATGAGTTTAATATGGTTTATGTATTGTTTGGAACAAGGCAGACATATTACGTTGGTCACTTCTATTTTTTTTTTTCCATTGCAGAAGTTCTGGTTAGTTAATATTGTTCTTCAATTCTGTTTTATCAATACCCTTCATTGATCAATGTCATAATCACAGGAAGGGATCTCGTCTTGGACATGATAGTCTTGTTGACGGAATGCTTAAAGATGGTTTGACTGATGTTTATAAGGACTGTGGTATGGGAGTTTGTGCAGAAATATGTGCTGATAATCATAAAATCACGAGAGAGGAGCAGGTTTGTCTTTATATACATCTTTGTTTTTATTTAATTTGCATCATGCTGCAAGTTCGGCTCTGACGTTAATTCCACATACCAAAACTTTGTCTACTCTCATATTATATATCTAATTTATGCTTACATGCCAATTCCAGTTATCTTTGTTTTTTGTTCTGTTATCACCATTTGATGAGGCTTCTGTGAGAAACAATTAAAGATTGGGATACATGTGGTCCCCTCTTTCTTAATGCTGTGTCACTATTTCTATGTGCAGTTGAACCTTTTTGATTTTCTATTCTCTGCTCATCTTGTTTACTTCACTCCCATCTGGAAACCAAATTGAATCATCATTCTGTTTTCTCTTAGTTTTCTGCTATCGGCTATGTAAATTTGCTGAAGTCTTTTATTTCTGAAGGAGTTAAGCGCTTCTATCTCACTTATATATGCAGGATGACTATGCAATTCAAAGTTTTGAACGTGGAATTGCTGCTCAGGAAGCTGGTGCTTTTGCATGGGAGATTGTACCGGTAAAAATTATTAGCACTTGGTCTCTAGATATTGTTTCATACTCAAAGAAAGCTAGTCTTCACAGTGTGTTTATTTGTGGTTCTAATGAACTGTAACAATGTGCAGGTTGAGGTGCCTGGAGGAAGAGGAAAACCATCCATCATTGTTGATAAGGATGACGGTCTAGGAAAGGTGAATACATTAATATGACTTTTTATTAGTCAAAGCAAACTGATACCGTACAGGGCTAGGCTCCTGTACATTTTCTCTTGAAGCGCTCTTGGAGACTTAATTTGGCCACTCTCAGACCTATCCCTGTCTGGGATGAGTAGAATAGCTAGAATATGAAGTTACTTGAAACTTCTAGATAACTGTAGTAACTTATTGAAGGGAATGAAGAGAATATTCTGACTAGTCATATCGAACTCCATATTTTTTTCTTCCAAGTACCAAAAGAATCAGATATATGAGTTTAGTTTTTCGGCACTTAAAAGATGTTATGGTATATGCACCTGCATTTATAGTGCCTATTACTCCTGCATTCATCACTCATAATTTTTTTGTTTGTCTTGCCAGTTTGATGGTGCAAAATTGAGAAAACTCCGACCAAGTTTTAAGGAAAAAGATGGTACCGTTACTGCTGGTAACGCTTCTAGCATAAGGTTCGTGGACTTAATTTCTACCATGTTCTGGTTTGCTTTGTTCTCACAAGTTTAACAAGAACTTTTTGTTAACCTAACAAATAAGTGCATTTCCTACTTCTCCAATCTTGGTTAACTACTCTGAAATTTTCTTGCACTAACTGTCTCTCTCTGGAAGTACTGCATCCCAAACAATAGCTGAAAAAGTGATAACAGTTACAATGATATCTTTACATTTTTAAGTCATTTTTAATCAGTGATTCTTTTACACTTTGCATCCATAATGGGAGGCACGTCAGTTAGGTCATCTATTACACTGTTTTAGAACATCTTTCATGTGAAGTGTGAATAATTGAGTGAAACGTGATACGAACTGGCTATTGAAGTCGCTCCTTACTCTTCCCTGTTGAAATTTTGAAACAGGAATCAGAGTATTATAACTTAAAAAGTTTTGGTTTTTCTTTTCCATAAAATTTATTGACAAGAGAAATCTTTCACTTTCAGTGATGGTGCTGCTGCATTGGTCTTAGTAAGTGGAGAGAAGGCTATAAAACTAGGATTAAATGTTATTGCAAAGATCTCAGGCTATGCGGATGCTGCTCAGGTACTTTATATCTCTGAATTTGAGAATAGAGTTTATGCACTCCATATGTAAGATTTTGGAGAAATCAACAGTTAATTACCTTTTTTTCTTTCCTTATCTGGTAGTTAAACTTACATTCTTGATGTTCTCATTTAAATTAAATCTTGCAGGAACCTGAATTATTCACAACTACACCTGCTCTAGCAATTCCCAAAGCTATCAAAAGTGCCAGCTTAGACGCTTCTCAAATTGATTTCTATGAAATCAATGAAGCCTTTGCTGTATGCCTCCTTACCTACTTCTTGTGAACTAACCTACTTCATTTGTGTGAGAACCTTCCTTAACAGACCTTTCTTGTAGGTGGTATCCCTTGCAAATCAAAAGCTGCTTGGTCTTAATCCAGTAAGTGCTCTATCTCTCCTATATGCTCTTATTAATCCATAAAATTCCGGAATTTTCCAGAATTAAGCTTGAAGTTGAATTCCAGAATTTTGAAGAATTTTAAAAAACAACAAAAAGCTGTTTTCACTTTTTTTCACTCCAAATTACTCACAAAATTCGAAAACAACTCCAATATGTATTCATGGCCAAACACAAGTCCAAATTTCAAATTTTATGTTCACTTTGAAAACAAAAAACTACTTTTTTCAAATATCACAATGAAACATGGTTTTTGTTGTTGTTGTACAATGAAACATGGCAAACATCCACTTAAGATTCAAAATTAGTTAATCTTTTCAACTTTGACACTCTCAGTCGGGTCTATATAGAAAACTATTTTGGATTATATGCTTTTATATGATAATGGAACAAGGATAAGATTACAGAAAGTCTTAATGTATCTGATCTGCGGTGCTTTATTTAGTGAGGAACAAGCACATAATGATCTTGACAATGAAGTAACTTTTTGGTTTATTAACTCAGGAAAAAGTTAATGTACACGGTGGGGCTGTATCTTTGGGGCATCCTCTTGGATGCAGTGGAGCTCGTATATTGGTTACACTTATCGGGGTACGTGTTACTATTGCAACATTTTGGGGTTTTAAGTTCAATGATTGTTTCTTTTAATTTCCTAATATGATCATGTCTTCTGTTCATGAACATTGAGAGTCTATCGTCCTTTGATGTTTGTTTCACATCTACTTTGCCAATGCAATGTTTGCAGGTGTTGAGACAGAAAAATGGCAAATATGGAGCTGCTGGTGTTTGCAATGGAGGAGGAGGTGCCTCAGCCCTTGTCCTAGAGCTTGTGTAATCCTTTTTTCGTTTTGGTAAGTCTGAAGATTGGAAACTCATTTGAAAACTAAGTCTACCAATTTGATATTGCATTTATGCTGTCCTTACATTTGCTTCTATGAAATTCAGAGGTGCTCTTGAGCCTTGATAGATCGTTTAACTGGACAACAATGGTAAATTAGAATTGAAATAGTATGCAAGGGTTGCTCATTGAGATCACCACAAAAGATGATAATTCCATTAAAATATTGTTTTGGAGTGTGTCCTTCATCCAAGGGTTGTATAAGCTCATATTCTTCATCAATTAGTATTTCTGCACCAAAAGCAAACCTGCTCTAGTGTGTTGCTGTACATTTCTTTACTTGACGTATTAGATGGACATGCCAAATGAAGAATTACACTTAGCATCTGCAATCTGCTTGTACCAAAAATAATACTCCAGAGTTTGCGTACTCATTTACTGTTAAATTAATGATCATCGTTTTTTTTGGTTTTCCCATTAAGTGAGAGAACAGCTGCTCATTGTAGTATTCTTAATGATGGGTCCATGTTTAAATAAGCATTTAGAAAGAGATAGTTAGTTAAGTTGAAGCTCTTTCAGCTGCATTGAGATCATTTCTGGTTACCTTAGTTTATATATTGCTCTCATTTGCAGGATTGTTGTTTCGGGCTATATCTGATAGACGGTGTTTGCAACGGATTAGGATCTGGGAGCGCGTCTTCAGCCAGAGATGACTCTGCAACTTCTGCTTCTTGGGTTTCTTTTTCTTCTTTCCTTTGTAATGTTCTCTTAAGAAGTTGTATTCTTCAAAAATAAATGAAAGCTGGTCAGATTCTTCACTAAGTAGCATCAGATCTCCCTTCCGTTCCCTCTCCAGATTTCAACATTTCCTTCGAGCACTTACAGGTTATAGGAGATTTGAGTTAGTAACTTCGAGGTCATTTATTGGAGAGATTGGGATAAAGACTGCCTAGTATAGAAGTTGTTCCTCTGATCTTGTGTCTAATTCTATCAGGTTGCTGTTTAGTCTAAATCCACTTCAAATGGTCAAATCCAATCTAATCGCCATTTGTTTCCCAAATCATTCACTTCTCCTTGGTCATTGAAACGAAAAAGGTAAGGTATTTTAGGAAATGTTTACTTGGTTGTCTGTAGAGATTGTTAGTCAGCTAGGTCTAATGTTTTCTAGTTGTTGAAAGGGAGTATAAAAGGACATAGTATCATATAGCCACCGGCCACCTAATTTATTTGGGATCGAGATGTCGTTCATAGGAGTAATTGTTGTCTATATTTATTAGTATTACTAAATGATTAAGTAGTCTTTTTGAATTGCTCACCAAAAAATAATTATTAGGCTACAACATCAAGATATGATTGATAACATTATTCCATCTTGCCCTTGGTAATAATTATTCTTTGATAGTAATAAACACCGACTAATTAGCAGGGAGTGAAAAAAACACACACATACTTTGATATTGTGGTTGCTTTGATTAACTCCCTTTTTATTTATTAAAGAGAGACAAATAAGGATATGGTAGTCAAGAACATATAAATTTTTTAAGAGACGTGTAAATAGAAAATATGAAGTGATGGGAGTAATTGATAATGATCATACAAAAGTTATATCGCCATAATTCAAAGAATTGCATACCATTGTACGAGATATATATTAACTTCCAAAAGTTAACTTGATTACTCTTTTTGTGATTTGCTATACTACAGTACAATTGCTGAAACTCTTTTTACAGTGAACAACTTTTGGACCTGCTTAAAATTTTACTGAATAGTCCATGGTCAGAAGATTGAAATCAAACATCTTGCAAACGAGTATATAAATAACAAATATACTTTTTCAAGACATTTGTAAATGACTTATTACAACTCCAACAAGCCTTTAAATAGTTTAATTCAATGAACAAATAAACAATATTCTAAATGACACTTGTACATTATTTTGGAATTATCAATGAAAATAGCGGCTATAGGAAAAACCATAATTTTAGCCAGCTAAGGATGAGATGTCCATAGAAAAACACAAGCATCAGTATGGCAGACTTAAATAACAAATTTCAATGTCATTGAAGTAACAAATCAAAGTGCAACTCCAAGAAAGTGGTAACAAAACAAGAGGATCCAGTTGTAAACTATTATAGCCTATCAACTTGCACTTGGAGTGTATATATATTGAGGTGCACTAGTTGGCTTAGCCTCCACCCTTGTTTTCCAGCTATGCAATCTTTCTGGCTGGTTTTCCAACACAATTTTGTACCATGATGATATTATAATATATAACAATTTTTTTTTACAAATTTAAATGTCTACCAGTATATATTTAAAATTAAATGATATAGATGAAAATTGAGATTAAATTAAAAATACATTTTTATATTTATACCGTAAAATTATTTTATATATTTATAAGTTATGCTTTCAAACTACAAAATTATCTATTGATATTTGTGTAAAATAAACCATCTACTTTATATTCTCTTGATTCGTACATTATTACTTATTAGACTATCTATTTTTATTCATGATAATATTTAATATCCATTTCATCATGTCTCTAATTGTGGGCCTAAGTGAAGTAGACCCAATAGCAGAGACCCACTTAAATAACGGTAATAATATTAATAACTGACATTTACTACAATTAAGGACTCCTAAATAAGAAAGAGGTATACATGGAAACTACTACCCGGAATACGTGGTAGAGTTATGGTAGGATTGTGATTGCCATAATTAGCTTTATCACTCCCGGAAAAACGTAAAGATTGACACCAAAACATCTGTAAAAGCTCAGGTAAAGCCAGGAGAACAGTTATGCTCTACACTCTGAAATTCTATTACTAAATACTTTGGTAACTCTCGTTGCTTGATTACTTACTTAAGCATCGGAGAGCAATCCCACCTTTTTTATTTTGCAGGAACGTTCGTGATCTTGGTTAAACAGGTTTGGAATCTCATTTGTTCGTGGTTCTCAGACGGATAATTAATTTGGTAAGTTTTAGGACTTATCATCTTACATGCTCCAGGAAATTGAAATGCAATCATACAACATTCCCATGCAGAGTTTCATACTGAATTTCTTTTTACTTATAATCATTTGATATTTAGAATTATTTATTGAGTCGAATAATCCAAATTATATTGCATAACTGAAAGGAAGAAGTTTTTTTTTTTTTTTTAATATTTTTTAAATCTATTTACATGACTCAAATGTTATATTTATAATCTTACGTGTGATTACTTGGTTGGGGAAGTGGAAAGAACGTATATAATTAAGAGATCATTAGCAAATAAATTACATATTATATAAGTGGACTATTTAGATTAATTCTTTAGTAATAAATTTATATCAATATAATATATTAATTTGATATTGCAACATTTTTGTATGATTTTGATTTCACTATTCTGTACAATGCGGGGTTTATCTTTCATTAATAGAATTGCCCTCATCATGTATTGATAAAATAATGAATAATTAGCTTTCCCATTTATATGTTAACTAAGATAAGTGAAATTTGCTTTATTGTTCAAGCACCTCCACTACTAATAAGTTTATTTGAGTATTTTAAATAAATGTTTTTTTTTTCTAAACAGCTACACCATTTATCTCTTATATTATTTTACAATGTATTTTATTAAGTTATTGTGTTTTATAGTATTAAATTGTATTATTTTAAGGTTTAATAGTTAATAATAACCAATATCTTAGTCTTATCAGGATATTTATTAGATATTTGAACTAAGTCGTATTTCAATTGAACACCTGAATTCTTAATAAAATGTATCCATTTGATATTTTCGTTTTCAAATTTTGAATTTTTCTGCTTGTGTAATTTTTTTCGTTTATTAAGTAGTTAAGTTAATTAAAAAAAATATATCACTTTTTAATTACGTGTATCATCCTTAAATACAAAATACTTAGGGTGCGTTCATTAACAGAAAATTATTCCACTTTTCTAGAAAAGTATTCTAAGAAAACTGGAAATATAGAAAACATGTTCAAAATTCATTTTTTTTTCAAGAAAAATAGAAAATTCATTTTTCCAAATTTACATTAAATTTGGAAAACTTCTAAAACTACTTTTCCAAAATTTTCCATTAAAATATGCTTCAATTTTCCATTATTCTAAACTAGAAAATTGTATGCTTTTGAACGTATTTGCTGAATTTTTCATAATTTTCTTGGAATTAAAGAATTTAGAAAATTAGAGATGAAAAACTAAAAATAATTTTTTGTTAATGAATGCACCTTAAATTTTACAGCTTGTTAAGGAGAGTGTGTGTATATATTTATAAAAAAGAATATATATTATATAATTAACTTAATTAACTACAGGCCAGGAAAAAGTGTTTAATTAAAATATTTTATTTAAAATTGAGATGTTTAATTGGAATAGAATTTAGATATATGTTTTTAAGTTTTAAATGAGAATTAAAATGTGAATGTGGTTTATAGCCAGCTGTAAGTGTGTATCTATCTACCGTCTCTTTCCTTTATGATATTCAGTCTTCTTCTTTCCGTAGAGTTTCTGTTTCCTTTTCCTTCTTTATATTTATAAACTTTTCGATCATGGCGGTAAGAATTCTCTTTCTTTTTATTTGAAAAAGATTGGTTTTCTCAAAGTTAAATTGTTGAAAAGTAATAGTTTGTTAGCATGAAGAGCAGCCTAATGCTTTATTTTTCTCTTTTTGGGGAAGAGGGGATTGGCAGATTTGAGCTAAAGACATCTCTATATGCCCGGTCTTGTAATCTTTTTGTAAATATTGAAGCAATTGTTCAGTACAAGCAATATCTTTTTGTGGGATGGAGTTTTTACTGCAATCATCTGATAGTTCTTTTTAATTCCTACAGGAAAAAGGCCAGCCACTTCCTAAGTTCGGTGAGTGGGATGTCAATGACCCATCTTCAGCTGAGGG
>JBDJHY010000102.1:11607566-11619432 GCA_039654485.1 Withania somnifera | reverse complement strand
TTCACATAATTTAGAGAAAGCATATGATTGAATATCAAGACATTCTTTGGTTAGTACTTTAAAAAAGTCATTCTATATCAACTATAAAGGATATATTAGATATGTTTAACATAAACTTGAGTCCACACAAGGATTTTCCTTGAACCATACATTCTCTAGTTACAGGTTAATTAACCAGTAGTTTATTTTTAATTAGTCAAAAGATTTCATCAATAAGCACCAACCCAGTGTCAAAGTATGTACTAGTTGTTCATATGGCTCGACTATGTCAAGAATTGACTAGTAAGAAACAGGATGAGATCCCATAGATATTTCCATATGGTAATATATTGATGAAATCAGCAAGTAAGTCAATTCAAAAACTGGAAATAAAGGAAAAAACTCTAAACGGTTTTAGGATAAGTCAAAGTAAGACAAAAATATATGCAATGTAATTATCTCCACAAACAGAATGATAACCAAGTGAGTTTAGAGGGGAATGTGGTATATATATATATATATATATATATATATAGCAATTCAAATATTTAGGCTCAATCGTACAGAAAATGGCACGATAAATGAAGATGTAACTTAGAACTAAATAGGCTAGTTGAAATGAATCAGTGCCAAAAGAGCACTATGCAATAAAAAGACACATAACAAAGTAAAAGGCAAGTTTTACAGAAGAGTGGACCAAGATTTTTTAAATGAAAATGATTATACAAGAATAAAAATGATCACAACATTCAGATAGTGGATGTAGCATATATAGAGGATGAAATAAGTTAAAGTTGCAGGAGATGGTTGGCACTGTCATATATAAACCTCCAAATACACCGATCTGTAGGTATGACACTCTTATGACTTTAGTGCTAAAAGGAGATGAGGTACATTCAAAATAACACGAAAAAAGTTGTTACCAAATATCTCTAATATCGGAATAAATGTTAATTTCGTTTAAGAATACGACAACATACCCAGTATATTCCCACACACTGTGGGGTCTAGGAAGGGTAGAATGTACGCAGTCCATACCACTACCTAAGAGTCAGGTAGAGAGGTTGTTCCAGAATATAGAAAACACATAATATACTGACAAGGCATAATGGTAAGACAAAAACTAATAAGATAATAACAAATGCAAGGTTATCAACAAATAATAGTACACTCACCACACTACATGCAACAAACCTGCCCAAAACTCTGGAAGCCAGACTCTACACCTAAGATACTGTGACTCCTAAGCCCCTAAGACAAACAAAACAAACTACCAACCAACAAAAACTAACCCCAAACATAATAACCTTCTATCCTAATTTCGTTTAAGAATACAAGAAAAGAAAAAAAAAAAAAAAAAGAGAAACAATCCATGTAAGCCATACCAACTTTGGTTTAATGCTTAGTTATTGTTACTATACTTATGTTACTAGTGTTAACTAGGAGTCATTTCAATATGGTGGAGACTCACATGTCAATGCTCTTAACTGTGGGATTTATAGAACTGGTAGTTTTAATACCCATAATTTGCCTAAAATTACAAATTATTTACCAATACTGGAAGGAAGCTAGTCCCAATTGAACAGAACATATATAAAGGATTCATATAACTAGCCCAGTTAGTTCGGGAATGATGCCTAGCTAATTAATCAATCTAAAGACAACCAAGTGCACCAAAGCCCCCACTACAACCGGGGCTCAGGAAAGGTATTGCACATATACCATGCATTTCTGCAAAAGGTTGTTTTCCCGACTTGAACCTGTGACCTCCTAATCAACTTTACCTGGTCACAAGCTCATTTGGTTGATCTATCAGAGTGCAATTCCTCCATCCCAGGATCATCTGTTGGTCAATTCCTATGTCATAGATCCAATGAAGAATTTGCCCCTATCCCTGGAAAGACAATCTCCAACTAAAAACAACAAAAAACCCCCATTTAAGCTGAAAGCAATTAAGCAAACACAAGATGATGATTTATTATCCCATTAATGCTCTAATCCCATCAAATAACAAAAATATGTAATCCAAACCCAGTTCACAAATAAAATCCAACAACACCGGAAAAAAAAAAACGTACTGTTTGGAAAGAAGGGGAATGATCTCGAAAAGGACAAGCTGAAAAAGATTGCAGGAGAAAGCGAAAACAACACTGAAGATGATCTGAACAAGTACTCTCTTCTCTTCATACTCTTTGTATAATCTGCGATTCAAGAACCATAACCCTGTCCAACCCAGTAAACATAATGATCCAACTGCAATTACTCCCTCCAATGCTGCCCTTCCCCATCCCATCATTTGCTTTACTTATAAATCTATCAATCTACTTTTTTTTGTTCTTCAGTACAACGCCATTACCGAACTCCACATTTCAGTATTAATAAGTAACCAGTGATGAACATCCACCATGTATTTCACCCACTTGGCTCTCTTTTGCACAACTATAATTTTCTAAAAAAAAAAAAAAAAAAACATCAGTTGAACTGGATCAACTAAATGGTCTTTGAGTAATGAGTAAGATTTGATTTTGTTTAATTTTTGTGATTCGAGTTTTGGGATGGGAAAAATAAAGATTTTCTGGAGAGCCTTGGAATTAGTGTTTGATTTAAAAAAAAAAAAAAACATTAGTGATAGTTTTTACAAAATCCTCATTTCGTTTAAATTCTACTTTTTCCAAAAAAAAAAATTAGTACGAAAATTCCCATCATATACTTAAATTAGTAAAATTACCTAAGCTTCACGCGGTGCAACAAAATACCAATAAATTTAAAAACTAACAATTTCTGCTAAATTTTATTCAAAATAAATTTTTCAATCATAATATATATTTTAGAATGTGATCAAATTTTCAATCACAATGACATATTCTCCTAATTATCTATTTGTGTTAGTGAGATTAAATTGACAAGAATGTGATCAATTATTTTGATGTAATTTATACAACCACAAAGACATGCTCTCCCTGACCCAAACAGGACCGTGAGTGGTACCTGCTCATTCCCTTTCCCCCCTTCAAGTGGGCGAACCAATGTCCCAACCAATTTTACGTTTAATGCTAATTTTCATAAAACATAAATAGAACTCTTTAGTCATTAATAAATCATAGCTGTGAAAGTATAAATAAACTAATCGTTTATTACATTACCAAGATTTCAAACTCACCATTTGCCCAAGGACATCTAAAACATAAAATGAATAGCATATCTAAACATCCATAAAACCTAATAAGGAATAACAAAATGTCTATTTACCCAAACAATGGGCAATATTAACTCTGACTGGACTCATAGCAAGCTGGAAACTATAGCTCATCCTGAAATCTAGAACTGCTACAAGTTGACTAAATAAATGGGCACGTTTGAGTCTGTGGAATACCCGTTGCACTCAACAAACAAACATACAAAAGAAAAATAAGTAGGGAATTAATACGAGGGCATATGTACTGAGTAGGTATGATCGACCGACTCAAAATAGAAAATAACATTTGTACAACAATAGTAATAAAGTCAACAATGAACTTGACCAACAATTAGCATGTAGCAATTTAGAAATTCAACTCATCATTACATAACATAGCCAAATAAAATAATAACCAACCATACAAGAGGTCTCAAGCCTCCACACTAAGCTTATTTTTGAAAACATGCATATTTTGGATGGGTTTATTGAATCACTTTATTCCCTTTTTCTCAATATTACTATTATCTTTCTGTGCCAACTCAACACTCGCCCCACCGATAAACAACATATATTCTACAGGTCTTATTGCCATTGCCCCGATATATGCATAAAATCATACGGTCACGTTGATATTACCCAAAATCAAACACCGATACAATACTGGATATAATCAGTGATCATAAATGCAAAAGCAATTTTTTTCACTTATCACTCGCATATTAGTTCAATTATTATCGTTTCACATAAATTCGTATTTCATCTGTCTTTTCATCACAAACAGTATGTAATTGGATAAGTGCAAGATTTAAGATTATCAAGAAATTATGATTTGGTTTATCACAAGTACATCACAACATAACGTCAACCCAATAAGTACACAAAAGACTCTACAACATCATCAAGAAATTACTACTCACTATTTAGAGTCTATCTAGCAAGTTGAATAAAAACCATAACCTACCTCAAATTTTCTAATAATCCCTCATCCGATGATCCTAAATCTATTATAAATTCCATTTTGAGTACATAGAATTTTGGTGTACTATTTAGTTTAATCAATTTGAATCGAGATGACTTCTCTACCCAACCACTGGTTGAACCTATTCCGATGAAGAAAGCTAAATATAATAATGGTGTCCTAGTAGTAGCTTGGACTCAGGCTAAGGTTAATCGTATGAAAATTATTGAAATTTTACAATATGCTATCGTTGGAAAAAATTCATTTAATTGACCAGATATTAAAGAGTTAGAGAAAAGAATACCATTTCAATACGGTATTAATGGTGATTGTCTCATAGGAGTACTTCAGGATAAGCACATTCTTATAAATTGTGCATTGCTAGAAGATTTTGTCAATATGATGTTAAAGACTTCATACTACATCAAGGACAATAAGGACATTACGTATTAAATGCTACCACTAATCCATGATGCAAAATTCAGAGTCAACAAAAAAACTACAAATGTGATGGCGAGGATCACCTTTCCTAACATACTGCCTTTTTTGTCAAAAAAAACTTTATTCAGTTAGCCTCAGCAGTGGGTAACCCACTTCACTTAAATACGCCCACAATTAATAAACCATACCTAACTATGCTAGAGTCAAGGTTTAGGTGAATTTTTTATCTAAATTTCCTGATGCAATAGGAATGGATATTAAGGAAGGAATTACGGGGGAAGTGAAAGTGGAGTTTGTTAAAGTATAACACAATTACATGCCCAAATATTGTTCGAAGTATAATCTACAAGGCCATAATAATAGAAATTATAAAAGCGTTGCATCCAGAATTAAGAGCGAGTCCAAGTGTTGATGCTCCGAATCCATCAAAAGGGAAGTCTCCTCAGAAGCAGCAACAATAGAACAAACTGAACAAATAAACTTACCCCCTAAAAATGCTTTTTAGTGGACAAATAGTAAGGGACTAAATTGATGGAAAATTAATAAAACAAGTAGGTCAATATGTATGAGGTCGTTCATGATAAAAGAAAACAGGTTCACAACAAAATAGGCAGGAATAAGAAGGTTGATACTAACAACAAGTTTCATTCATTAGCGGAACTTGAAAAAGATGAATATAAGAACACTATAAAGAATCAGATCAATCAAGGAGGATCAATTAATAGCAGTATAGATGCACACAATATCATTGATGATATCACACGACCATAAAATCATATGGGTAATTCAATTAATGTAGCAAAAAATAAATATAACAAAAAAAGACATCACCATTGAATAGTGTAGGAAAAGAAGTAAAGGAACATCAAGGAAACATTCACAAGAAGTAAAAACACAAGAGTGAAGACTCTCATGATAAATCCATCAAATAATTTTAAAAATAATTAGATGAAGCCAGGGGAATAAGGAGAAGATAACACTCCCCAACAAGAACCCAAGAAATGGAGTGATATAGCAGAAGAAGAGAAGGAACTAAAAAAGGGTGAAATGGAGAAACAGGAAGATAGCATCGGCAGCAAACAATCTGCAAAGGAAGAAAAGAACAAGAAAAATAACATTCTAGAGCCATAGTTATTGCTCTTATTCTAATAAAACTTGTATAGGTGGTATAGTCCAGGGATCCCATGTGGAATATTATCCACCAATACTTGCTGAAGGTTAATAGACCCTCATGCACCCAGAAAATCACTCACCGGTAGCTATAAATTTAAAACAACCAAGGGATCACCAAACAGGAAATCCTAGGTTATCATCACTCCATCCATCACAGAATAAGAAGAAAAAAATAGAAAGAATATAAGATAGTGTGAGATTCTTGAGAAAAGAATTAACCAGATTATCTAGCATTCAAATATTCCCCCCAAACACAAAGGAGGCAAAATAAGCAAGAAAGCAGGGAAATACAAATTAGTGCACTAGGGGATAACAAAGAGTGCTGTTACTAAGTCGAACGTTACTTAATGATGAAATTCTTTATTTGGAATATTAGATCAGTGAAAACACATCAAGATTTTTATAGAGCCTTTATATAAAATTTCACAAATTCACAAATACACAAAGGAGACTTGGCATGAAAACAACAGGTTACAATCACAAAGTCGAGAACTGGTACTTGTTGAGGTAAATGTGGGAGTGAAAGTAATTATGGACACTGATCAATAAATAACTTTGAATATTTTTTCTAAGAATCCAATAAATACTACTGAAACTTGCATATGCCAAATGTACAAAGAGGGAAAGATGGAGTCTCTAGGACATATATACCAACTGGAAAAATTTATGTCTTTGCCTTGGATTGTTGGAGTGACTTCAATATAATCTTGAATAAAGAGGAAAAAATGGGGGAACTACCAATTTTTTTATAAGAATATGAAGACTTTACTTTTTGTATTAATTCTTGTGAATTACATGAAGTAGAGTTCAAAGGAAGTCCTAGTGGAATGGTCGGGTACGAGAAGATTGTATATTCAAAGACTGGCTAGGGTTGTCATTAATTAATACCTGCAGGATTAGTTTAAAGACACAGAGGTGGAACACCTAGAAAGAATTGGCTTAGATCATACACCTATGCTAATTACTACGAAAGATCAAAGACAATCTACATAAACTTTTCAAGTACTTGAAGTTTTAAGTGTAGAATGAAGGATTCACGAAGGTAGTAAAGAAAAACTGGAAATCAAATAAGGATGGCAATTGTTTTTATGAGTTCAACTAAAAGATTAAGAAGGTGAAAAAATCTCTCTCTACTTGGAGTAAGGAGACCTTTGGGGACATCTTCAAGAAAGTACTAATTAGATAAGAAGTAGTTAAGATCAAGGATCAACTCTTTGAAGAAAATCCTACTGCTGGCGACAAGAAGGTCCTACAACATGCTCAAGCAACACTTAAGAGATACATTGTGATAAAGTGTTCTAGAGGTAAAAGCCAAATATTACTTGGTTCTCAAAGAGGGATAAAAATATTAGGTTCTTTCATAATCTAGTGGAGGAGAGAAGAAAGAGGTTACAAATCAAGAGGATTCAAAACTCTGAGGAGCAATGGTTAGAAGATGAGATGCAGATGTCTAATGAAGCCATACAGTTTTATTTGAAATAATTTACTCAAGAGGAATAAACCACAAATATTTCTTTCCTAAATCATGTTCTTGAGATGATAACCCCTGATAACAATTACTCTCGATGAAAATGCCTCAGACTAGAAGAAGTTGAAAAAGGTACTTTTTGACCTTAATGGTTTAAGTGCTAGTGGTCCTGATGGGCTTACAGTATTATTCTATAAAAAATATAGGGATATAGTTGGCGGAGATGTAATCAACATAGTAACAATTTTTTTTATGGTAATACTCTTCCCAAGGCCATCACTCATACTAATCTAGCGTTACTACCAAATAAATCTATCACCCAGACTTTGCAGATTCTAGACCTATCATTCTGAGCAACTTTATTAATAAGTTATCTCAAGAGTGGTCCATAATATATTGGAATATTTACTAACACCGGTAATATCACCCAACCGATCAGGTTTTATGAAGGAAATGAGCATCATAAAAAATATTTTACTAACTCATGAGATTACCACTAACATAATAAAGAGATGAAAGCGTGAAAATATGGTGATTAAACTGGATATGTCTAAAGTCTATGATAGGGTTTCACGGTTATATTTTTCGAAGTTCTTAGAAGTATGGGTTTCAATGAGATTTTTATTTGATATTATATGGAGACTACTAGCTAATAAGTGTACTCCATACTACTAATTAGTCTGTCACAAGGGTGTTTCACTCAATCAGGGGAGTAAAACGAGGAGATCCTCTGCCTCTTACTCTATTTTTCATATCAGCAGAAGATTTTTCAAAGATCTAAATAGTATTATGGATTTAGACAACTACTAGGGATTTGGAATGCTAAGCGGAGCATCAAGGTTAATCACCTTGACTATGTAGATGATACAATAATCTTCACTTTTTACAAGATCAAGGTCATTGATAAGATCAAAGATATTTTACAGTAGTATGAAAAGGTTTTTGGTCAACTTATTAATTCAAAGAAGTTTTCATTCTACATACACCAAAATGTTGCGGAAATCTTGTTCCAAGAAGTTGCAAGTATCACCAGTTCTGGTAAAGGAACCTTTCCTTTCAAGTATTTGGGTTGTACTATTTTTTATACTATAAAGAAGAAGATGTACTATAATGACTTGATCAAGAAGATTAAATAAAGGCTTCAAAAATAAAAGAGGAAGTTATTGTTATTTGGAGGCAAAGCTATTTTTATAAACAATGTTCTTCAGAGTATGCCTATGTATCTATTATTTTCTATAGACCCCATGAAATTTACTCTAAATTAAATCCATAAAATCTTTGCTAAATTCTATTAAAGTAATAAGGAAGAATGAAGGAGCAAACATTTGGCATCCTGGCTATACTTTTGCTTTTTCATGGTTTATTGGGATTATCTTAGTTGACTTCCTAGTGGTGGTATCAATCACATTTGGAAGTTCAACCACTGAAGAAAAAATAAAAGAAATCTAGGTAACCTTTTTCTAGTGTAGCCACATTCTTTTTGTACTTTCAAAAGTCTATAGATCTCACCTAATTCTCTACCCTATTTACTATATTTCCATTAAGAGTGATGAAGTCTTCATTTTTGGAATTGATGACATAAGACTCGGTGAGAGCTTGGAATGTCTTCAGTGCTATCTACCAAAACTTGACAGAAATTCAAAGCAAAGTTGTTAAAAGAAGAAGGTTGGAGAAGTAACAAAACTTAGATAGAGAAAGGCTCAAACTTACCTTGTTGCTTCCGGCAGTTGCTGATCTACGACATCTAGAACTTCATCTTTTAGATGAAGGTCAATACCATAGCAATATTTTAGGGATTCTTGGCAGAATTGACTTTCTGGAAAGTTCCTATTATTTTTTTCTTTTATTTAGGCTTTTGTTTTCTTTTATTTATTACTGTTGCTCTATTTCTGGACCCAAATTTTTGTTTGTGTACATATTGTTTGCTTATTTTAATAGTAAAAGGCCTTGAACCACTTTTTAATTAACAAAATTGCAATAAAGTGCAAGCTAGTTGAAGTTTCCTTCCCTTTTACCAAAATTGAGCAACACATGATCCTTAGCAATTTCTAGTAACAACAATGAACCCTAAATCAACAAAAAATGAAAACAACACTTGGGAATGGTCATTCACACCAAACGTAATTCATTCTCATAGTTTCAAGTCTACCTTGGGGTTTCCTCAACCTATATTATCATAAAGATCACGACTTTACCATAACATTCTACTGAGTTCTAGTTTTTGTAAGGAAATTCTATCATTATTATTCATAATTCATAAAAAACATATTTACTAGGTGAAATTCCACTCACCCACTTCATCTTCCTCAACCTAGATTTACACCATATTTTTTCACTATTAAAGAATCCCAATAAACTACTTAATTCTAAAGATTGCAACGAGAAAAATGGTTGGAATAACTTAACAAAGATTCACTCTCAAGATTGAGTCTTCCATCCCTAGATTCGTTCTTCTCTCTCAAAGTTGAGTTATGAGAAATAATCCCTGTAACTAGATTAAAAATGATCCGGAACTGTGTATTTATCATTGCAGTAGTAATTCCTTTTTTTCCTATACAGTAAGCTCCGTCCAACTCCTAGGTACCCTAAATTTGCAACACAAAATCATTCTTTAGACATCACCTTATAAACCTATCACAGTAATTACCATTACCAGATTTTTAGAGTCCCAAATTTAGTTTTAAAAAAGTGATCTAATTAACTAAATGGTCTAGTACACAAATTTCAACACAAAATATGTCATCGCTAACTTATCACATCGGTAGAACTTTCTAAGCACTCAAGACTAGATTCTTGATCGAGATTACACTAGCACTGAAATTTTCTAACTTTCACCTTTGAGATCTAGATATCATAAAACAAGCTGTAAGGTATCCTATAACAATGAGATGATTCATTACAACATATACCAATTTACCCATCATTCATCCCTGGATGATCAAAGAAGATAAAGAAAGTCAAAATACCTGACTCTAGGAACAGTTGTGGGTATCTCCTATACATATCGCACTTAGCTTTCTATGTTGCTTTGTCAATAGGAAAATTTTTTGTTGCACCTTAGTTATCAAAATCTCCTTAGAGCTTATTTTTCGAACATCTCTTCCAAGCATTGCTATCTCCTCTTCATATATCAGGTTCACATATAAAACAATAGAGTCCGACCGAATAATGTAATCACCAGCACCATAATAATTTTTCAACATAGTAATTTGGAAGATGAGGTGCACATCGAACAAATGTTGTGGCAAAGTCAATTGATAAGTAGCTAGTCCTACACGATCCAAAACCTTAAAAGGACCCACATACCACGGGCTGCGCTTTTCTCTCTTTTCAAAATGCATAACACCCTTAATTGGTGAAACCTTGAGCAATACTCGCTCTCCCACACCAATTTTCGATCCCCTCACCTTCTTATCGACATACTCCTTCTGCCTACTCTGAGCTGCAAGAAGCTTTTCTTGGATAAGCCTTACCTTATTTCATAAACTCTTTCATTAAATTGGTACCCCACACCTTTGCATCCCCTATGGCGAACCATCCTATAAGAGACCTGCATCTCCTCCCATAAAGTGTTCCAAGGGAGCCATATCAATGTTAGAGTGATAACTGTTGTTAGAAAACTCAGTTAAAGAGAGGAACTTATCTTATTTTCCTCTAAAGTCCAAAACACATGCATGAAACATGTCTTCTAACAATTGTATTATTCTCTTGGTATTACCATCATTCCAAGGATGGAAGACTGTACTCAGGTCTAAGATCATACCCAATTCTTCATGTAACATATACCAGAAGTTGGAAGTGAATTAGGAGCCCTTATCAGGAAAGATAGATATCGGAATACCATACAACTAGCACGCTTCCTTAATACAAATCTCTACTAATTTGGTTGTTGTACTTGGTCTTCACTGGGATGAAATGAGTAGACTTTGTAAACTTATCCATAATTATCTAAATAGATTCAAACTACCTCAAGGTCTTAGGAAGACAATGCATTCCCACTCCACTTTGGAATGAGGAAATTCTATAACACACTACGAGGCTTATCGTGCTCATACTTTACCTGCTAGCAATTCTAACACTTGGCTATAAAATCAACTATGCCACACTTCATCCGAATCCACCAATAACATTTCCTCAAGTCTTGATACCTCTTGTTCATACTTGGATGAATTGAGTACCTTGAATTGTGAGCCTTTGTTATAATAGTAGTACTCAGATCGTAAACCCGGGGTTACACATACTCTCCCCTTAATCCTCAAAATTCCTTCATTGTTAATTGAAACCTTCTTGGATTCACCACTGAGAAACTTGTTGCGAATTCTGTTCAACTTCACATCATCAAATTGTCTTTCTTTTATCTTATTAAGGAAGGAAGACTTGGTTTCTACACAGGTCAAATGTCCTCATTTATTGATTACCTTGAATCTTAGGAAGTAATTAGCCAGAGTATAAAACTTTCTGTCTAATAACGATCTATCAACATGTAGGTAATCTAAATCCTCAAACTCCTTGCCTTTCTACTTAGAGAATATATTACTACATTAGTTTTATATATATGGTAATATCATAATCCTTTAGAAGCTCCATCACCTCTTTTGTCTCAAGTTCAAATATTTCAGAGTAAACATATGCTGAAGGATATGACATTTATCCTCAAATGGTGGGTGTC
>JBDJHY010000102.1:11568580-11579026 GCA_039654485.1 Withania somnifera | reverse complement strand
ATAATTCTTGTTGTGTATTGTTTACTTGTAATAAGGCGTAATGGCGATGTTTGATTACCTTACTAGAAATCAAGTATGCAAAACTAAAACAAAGGAATAAAAATGGATAGATGTTTGATTACCTTACTATCCCTAATTAGGTAAGGATTGATATGGCCATGAGATGTTATATTATATTTCATTTGTTCCTTACTTGAATTGAGCCCATGAGAGGCATTGATTGAATCATTGTGTTAGTGTGTTTGATTAATCACTAGTGTGGGGGCTTGATTGTTTACTCACTTTAGCTATGTCGTAATTCTCTTGATTTTGTAGCATAATTGTTATTGACACTTGGCATTGCATTGGTTATTTAATTATTAATAATGTGAAATCGAAGACCGAGGTCTGTACGGACGTTGCTATGATGTTTGGATATTTATGATATAAAGGTAAGGGTTGAGGACCATACCGTATTAACATAATGTGCAAATGTTTACAATATGAAGCTAATAAGGGTCGAGGATGGTACCAACAATACTGTAATGTTCAAATGTTTGATGATATGAAGGTAAAAGCCAAGGATCATACCAACATTATAATAATAAGAGATAAATAATGATGTAAATGCTAAAATGTCAACGTTCCTACTGCCAATGCTATGATATCTAGGTTAATTATGCGTATTACATCTTATAATTATTGCATCTCACACATATTTATTCATTTCATAATTTTCCTCTCTATTTCGTTAGCGCATGTGTTTATAATGTATCTTTATACTTTGTCATAATATTATTTTGCCTTATTTATTTGATAAATTGAAAATATATTATGAGTCCGAGATGGCTATATAAATTATTTTCTCTTGAGATTAAATTAAAGATCACTTTAAAATGATAAGAAAAGCATTTCAAGACGATATTATGAAATGATTGGGATTGACATTGATGGACTATTTCCTTCGCCTATTCTTATTAGAATCCATTTCACCAGTTAGTTTCTCAGTTGCACCAGATATACCCTTTCAGCCGTGGGTGGACTTATAAAATGGAAACTAATCAATATTATATGGACACCACCTATGAGGCCTTCTCACAATGAATGGGGTTTTACCCATGAGTTGCGACCCGGGAGGGTGTTTTCCCAGTACTCTTTTCTGAATAAAAAAGAAAAAAATACACAATTATTCAGTTTTCTTAAATCAAGAGTTAAAGAAGACAACAAGCATCAGTAGAGGGAGAAACATCAAGAAAGTAGTGCAATCTACTCTACGAGTGTGTTAAGTGACAAAATCCCAAAGTTGAAATACTTGCTTTTTTTTCATTTTAGGTCTTGGATGACATCTCACCCTGGATAACTTTTTGAATTCAAAAATTGTCATTGTTCTAATAATCAAAGCTTAATGAATTCAAAAATCCCATATGTTATCAGCTCCAGGTAGCATAACCCTTAATAACAAATAAGTTATCATAGCCTATAAGAGACATATAACATTTATATTTTTATATTAAATTCTAGTACGTCAGGAGAAATAGATGAACAGAAAGTAGGAGCCAGACCTTAGGCAAGCCTGTACTACCACTTGAATACATGATCGCAGTACTATCTTCTTTGATAGACAGTCTTGGCTGGACAGGACTATCTCTATCAAGCTTTTCAAATTTTGAGAGAGATGGCACCCTCCAGTTTTCAACCTTTGTGAAATATGTTGCTATTTCGTTATCCCCAAAATAGATGACATTTTTTATAGTTTTCAGTCTCGAACTAACAAAAGCCACTTTTTTTAGTTGCTTGGCATCACATATCAAAGTAGATACTTGAGTCTGTCAATAATCACAAGTGAATTCAATTCATCCTGCTATATGATGCCTACATAAAAAAAATGCATGAATAGAATAAATAATAAAACTGGCTCACCTCATTAGTCAATGTATAAGTCCATCTTTACCAAGGAAGCATAAACGGTAACAACGGTGATATCCTGCTCAAAGCATCCCTGAGTATAATATTTTCAACATGAAAATTGTTGCATCTCACAATAACTAGGATTAGAATTCATCATGCTAAGATTGTTAAGTATCTGTTGGAAAGTAGAAGATTCATTCCTAATGAAAAGAGCAGCCTGCCCGGAAGTCGAGCTCCAAGGTTTTGAAGAAGTACATGGCTGATCAGAACAGCTAGCAGTAGGATTCCTGAGGGTGTATGCTTTCTTGCAGCATATTCTACTCACTGTTTTTCTAAAAGTGATGTCTTTTGTTCAGGTCAAATTTCTTTATAAGAAGTACAACGCTTAAATTTATCTCAATTTGGGTATCGGTTATCTTTCTTTTTATATCAAACATTTGATTTTAGAGTTTCTCATTAATTTTTTTTGTTTTTGTTGATAACTAAAATTTAATCTTATTCATACGAAAAAACATATTGACATGGTTTAAAATAAAATATGGAGCAGAATAGATTTTCATTATATAATTGAAGACATAACATCATGGAACAGAAAATACCTATTGTAGTCATTATGCGATGATTCCTACATAAAGTAAATATGACTTCATAAAGCCTGAAAAATTGCAAGAGTGCAACCATTATATTTTAACTACATCAAACCACTATGATTCAGCTAAGCATTTCAATTTTGTAGAATAACGGTAGTAGACTAGGGGTCATAAATGTCATTAATTGTGTTCATATTACAATTATTATATTTAGATAACTACCATAATTAGATAAATACTGCTAATAGCTGGAGAATCATGGTATGATTGAGATACCATCAATAAGTAATAGAGTTATGGTAGGAGATCACTCCGCAATCCTAACATTTACTAATTAAGGTTACCAGAAATGCTTATAAGATCTCAAAAGTTTCAGAGGCAAAGGTACGCTCGATATACTACTCTCAAATACTATTAAAATTCCTTCCCTACTTTATACTAACTTAAGCATCAGAAAATTACTTCGGGGACCACCCTGGGGATCTGTTTTGCAGGTACATTACTTGATGTTGTTGTTGCTCGTAATTCAGAAGGTGTTGTTCCATAGTTAGGTAACTATTGGTCTTTTAGAATTCATCAATTGGCGCCGTCTGTGGGGATCAAAACTATTGTCTAGATTTTCATTCTTCCTGAGATAAAAACACACCCTGAAAACATGGTCAACACACAAAGCAAAAGTACATCGAGAGCCGGCCAAGGTGTTGCAGCACCTGCACGAGGCAGTTCTAACCGAGACGGTAGAGGCCGCGGACTGAGGACACAAACATAACAAGGATGTGCCAAGCATCCCACTCAGGGGGATGCTCAGAACCAACCATGACAAACATCCGCCTTACTGCTGCAGAGAAATGTTCCCAGGAACACCAAACATTGTTCCAGCAGTGGTGTGATGAGCACCCCGACTCAAGGCTCCAGGACGACTTCCAACCCAGCCAAGGGAAAGATGACCAGTAGGAGGAACCCCGACTAAATTACCCGGAGTCATATGAATCGTACTTTGATGACGAACACCCACGCCTTAAGAAAAGAAAGTCGGTTGTACCACAGGAACGACGGAAGGATAATAGCCCTAGCCGAGCTCGGGGACCACCCCGAGTTAAGATCGAAGAAGGGAACCATAGCGAAACTCCTCCTAGGAGTTTTATAAAGAGTGAACTAGACAAGATCCTAGGGATTATAAGGTAGGGGACGTAATTACTCCTTTCACTAAGAAAATAATGAGTACTCCTCTTTCTAAGAAAACCTTATGATGGAAGCACATACCCGAATGACTTCCTATCTCTATTCAGGTTCCAGATGGTGAACCGTTAGTGCAACAGGGAACACATGTACAGAGTGTTCCCTGAGTTCCTAGTGGAGAAAGAAGGGATATAGTTTGATGACCTACCTAGGAACAACATCACCTCTTTCCGTCAACCAACCGAGCTCTTTTACACCCATTTCTACCCGAAGAGGAAGGTGGTAAAAAACTCAGCTGACCTCTTAGACATTAAACAACGAGCATAAGAGGCCATAAGCATATACCTGGAGCGCTTCACCGTAGAAAGCCTACATATAGAGCAAAAAACTGACCAACTCATCATCTTAGCTTTTCTGAACGGACTCTAGCCCGGATACCTCTACACCGATCTGAGGCATAACCCTCGCAGATGGAACAAGAGCTATTCAGGGTAGTAAGGAGTTTTACCACCTCTGACGAGGCCAATAAGAAAAAAATAAGAAGGAAACATGTCAGACAAAAAGCCTAGCGACGATAGAAACCCGGTGAAGAACATCATTGATAGGCTGAAAAAAAGAAGAAGTGAGCCTAAGTTCCCTGAAGGCACACTGACTCAACTGACTAAGACGAGGTCCGAGATCCTAGCACTCCACTACAATATACTGAGGCGACCACAGGCACTACAAGCCCCCACACACAAACTATCTCGAAGCTTTTGGTGCCACTTCCATAATGACCATGGCCACGACACTAAAGCGTACAAGGATCTTATAATGGAGAGCAATGAAAGTGTCATGCGAGGGATGCTGATGTAATACATAACGAGAGCCAACCCCCGTGTTCATAGACGAGCAAACGTGGAAACCACCAGCCCTAAGGGGGCTAAAGATACCATTTAGGTGGCCGAGAGAGAGGCCAATATTATAAAAACCAATATACGCAATACCCTGCACAGGGATACCAGGGTCAAGGAAGTCACAACAATCCCAACTGCATCCCAGTTGGCCCAAATCAGCAATATGGGAATACAGCCCAAGCCCCTGCTCCACCCCCTCTTTTAGACCAAAATAATAACATCATGGGGGTGATACATATAATATTTGTAGGACCCTCAGAGACAGTGTCGCAAGCATCCCAAAAAGTCAAAGCCAAGAGGATACCTACCGAAGAACCCCGGAGTAAGCGGTTTAAATCAAGGAAAGTCATCTCTTTCTCAGAGAATGACTCCCTGGAGCGATGCCCCATTTTAATGCACTGGTAATCAAAATCATCATGGAAAACAAAGAAGTGCATCGGGTGTATGTAGACAATGGGGCTGCAATGAGCATCATCTTCTCGGCATGCTTCAACCAAATCGGGATTGACCGAGGCAACCTGCGATGAAGCAGTCAGCCACTCCAGACATTTACACAAGGAGAAGTCATCCCTGAAAGAAACATCTAGCTGTCGGTCACTATAGGAGTTTACCTCACGCTGAAAACAATAATGGTAGAATTTTATGTGGTAAATGCCTCATCTCCTTACAATGTCATTCTGGGGAGAGATTGCCTGACCCCATCCAAGGTAGTGTACTTATCATACCACCTCATGATGAAGTTTCCCACCGAGCATGGAATAGCTTCAGTCCTAGGTAACTAGCAGGTTTCACAGGAGTGCATGAGGATTACACTTAGAAGGAAGACACCCGAGGTGAACAAATAGCAATTACAGGGTGTGCAGCCTCAACCTCAGGAGAGGTCTCATGTCATCCCATCAAGGGAAGCAGATGATGAAGTGCTGGAGGTCTCCTTAGACTCAAAATTCCCTAAGAGAGGTAAATGTGGGCTCATCTCGGAACTCATCCCTCCATCAAGCATAATTACATCACTCCAGGAGTTCAAAGACGTCTTCACCTGGTCCCCCTAGATATAAGGGGGGTGTCTCCTGAGGTGATGGTCTACAAATTGAACATGGACCCAAAGGTGAAGCCGGTGCAGTAAAGGAAGAGGAAGTTTGCACCTGAAAGAAATCTAATCATTCACACTGACGTGCAGCAATTTCTAAAAGCGGACATCCTTTTCGAGGTGAAATACTAGACCTGCATTGCTAACCCAGTGATGGAAAAAAATGAGTGTTGCATTGATTATACTAACCTGAATAATTATTGTCCAAAGGATTACTATCCCTGGCCAGTAATTGATCAGAAGGTGGAAGCCGTGTCGAGATATGAACTCCTGAGTTTCCTCGACTTGTACAAAGGCTACCACCAAGTACTTATGGACGAGGTGGACGCCCCCCAAAACTGCCTTCATCATAGATTGCAGAATGTTCGCCTATAAGAAGATGCCTTTTGGACTGAAAAATGTAGGGGCCACTTACTAGAGGCTAGTGGACAAAGTGTTCATAAAGAAGGTCGGTAGAACAGTAGAGGTCAATGTAGATGACATTGTAAAAAAAGCAAGACCCTGGGGATGAATTTAAAAGACTTGGAAGAAGTACTGCAGCTCCTAAGACAAATTGGGCTAAAATTGAACCCGACGAAGTGCAATTTTGTGGTGAGTTCAGGAAAATTCCTAGGATACATGGTATCCAAGAATGGATTAAGTGTGAATCCCTCTAAAGTCAAAGCGGTGGCGAAGATGAGATCACCAAAGTACCTAAAAGATGTGCAGAGGTTGACGGGGTGTTTGGCGGCACTAAGTTGTTTCCTATCCAAGTCAGCACAAAAGTAACTACCCTTCTTTCAGGTTCTGAAGAGCTCCAAGAATTTCCAATGGACAAACGAATGCCAAAAGGCCGTTGAGGACCTGAAACAACACCTAACAACATCACCTACACTAGCCATACCAAATCCTGGAGAAACCTTAAGCCTCTACCTAGCAACAGTAGATGAGGCGATCAGTGCCTTTCTTGTCAAGGAAGAAGAAGGAACTCGAAAGCCAGTCTACTTCGTCAGCCGAGCCCTATATGGAGCCGAAGTGAGGCACCTTCCTTCAGAGAAGATGGTACTCATACTTATAATGGCATCTTGGCGACTTCTTCCATACTTCCAAGCACAGCCCATCTGCAGATTAATAGATGTGCCCCTAAAGTAGATACTACTAAAGACAAAAGCGTCAGGGTGGCTAATAAAGTGGGAAATCAAGCTCGGGGAGCACAAAATTGATTTCCAACCTTGAAAAGCCATAAAAGGCCAAGATTTGGTAGATTTCTTGGTAGAGATACATCATTCCACCTCGAAAGCAGAAGCGACCCCCGTAAAGGAAGCCGAGGTGGATAAAGAACCTAAAACACCCTGGAACACTTTTGTCATATACGTAGATGGAGCCTCCAGCGAAGACTGCAGTGGGGCTGGAATCCTACTGTCACAACCCGATTTCGCGGATCATGATGGCACTTACTATACCACCAGTAGGAGAACCAAATCCCGTAGACCATAGCCGAAATGGAGGACTACTACATTTAGTGAGGAAGAATATCAAGATATAAGGAATAATAAAGTTGATGAATTAGACAATAAAGATTAACTACCCAAAACACGATATCAGTGTCAAACGAACCACTAAATAGAGAATCAAAACTGAAGGAACATAGTATCCAAAAGTCTCCGAAATACCATGGAGATAACAAAATAAAATATATATCCGAAGAGAAGCAAGATCAAGCTGGACACCAAGCTCACCCTGAATATTTGATCTAGAAAGAATCCGAACGAACAACGATCTATATCACGAATGGAAACTTGTACTCGGATCTGCACAAGACAAGTGTAGTATAAGTAAGAGTCACCGAGGCAACCCGTACTCAGTAGGCTTCAAGGGCCCACTTAGCGCATAACAGTAATAATTGCAGTAAATAACAGAATACAAGAATAATGGTCACAGAAGCAAATAGGACATATTAGGGAAACTAGCACTTGATTATTAGCAAATGTCACATAGACAGATAATGCTAGCTAATCACATAACAGGAACACAGGTAACATAAGAGAACATACCCGGCATCCTCGCAACGATATATGTGAATTATAACTTAATAAATAATGAGAATCAAGAAAGATAAGGAATAGAGCATGGTTGGTATACCGGTAACCTCAAGTGAAAGGATAACTAAACGTATAGAAATAATAAGCACTGATTCCCACACAACCAGAAACAACGAGTAGACAATAATACTAAATAAGCAGTTAACATGAATAATAAAGTAAAGCACATAAACGCTGATAAGTCCCCCATAAGAAACACAACGTACATATAAAACACGCTCACCCGTAGGCATCCTATCCTACCAGGGGTACACTGAAGAAAACAAGTGCAGAAAAGTAACAAACACATGGTCTTCATAGAATCTCACTCCCCAGTTTTGGAACCATGAATTCGGCACTTTGTGCCCCACAATAGTACTATCTTCCGGCATCCCGTGCCTCATATCAATCACACTGTCAAGCCCAGCTTGACCAATCAAGGCGTTCAACGCCAATAAAATCTGTGTGTATGGTAGTATCACCCATGGTCATCAATATCACATCTCCACAACCGATAAAATTATGTGTCAAAAAGTTGTACTCACTGTCGTAAGAAGACGGTCTCAAGTCCCAGCGCTGTACTCACTGCCGAACAAAGGCGTTCTCTAGTCCCAATATTTAATAGTAAAAACAGCAGTATATATATAAGTCCCGGTGGCAGGAAGTAAAGCCTGGACTAAAGCAAGTGAAAATAGTATTAATGGGTACTCGATACCAGGTCAAGACTAAACCAGTAAAAGAGAATTAATTATATTATTATTATTAATCGATTCATATTTTAGATCTTTATATTACCACGAAATTCTTTCATCAAATCAGTAACTAGCCCTCAAGGCTCAATATCATCAGGTGATACTACCTAACCCTAATGCACTCTCATCGGAGTTGTAGGCTTGGTCACTCTGTGTTATGAATGTACAGTATATGAATAACACAAATATCCAAACCCTATGCCTGCATAGGTATTTATAATCAATTACTAGGTCTCGAGCCCCATATCGCTCGGTGCCAATATAGAAGTATCAACAAAGAACGGATGGAAGAAAAGTACTGGGTACTATAAGACCTAGCTACCCAACCCAAGGATTCTATTCAGTACAATTATCAAAGCTATAAACCTAGAGAAAGTCCCACAGAACCTATTTGTCGTTCGATGAGAAAGCTTTGCAATATCACAAATTATACTCCGAATGATACCTAACGATCTCTGAATGATCTAAAACTTGCGCCAATGAATTCTATATGTTAATACGAGTCCAACGGTGTAATTTATTCTAAATTTTGGACTAGGCCAAAAATTGGGCCCTAAACGAGCCTAAAACAGGTCAGTGTGGCCCCTTTCCAAAACAGAAAATAAATTTCACCACGAGATTCCCAAAGCTGCCAAGAACCCATGCTCCAAATTTGAGCACAAACCAAGTTCGGGAAGGGCTTCAAAACATCTCATAAAGAATCGCTCAAAAAAGGGTCAAAGGTCCCCTCTTTACGAATTTACCGCTGGAATTTTCAGCGTATAATTGTTACTAGGAACAATGTATACACAACTAATGAAGAATTTCATGAATATATAATTATATAGATATGATTCCATCACTTCCAAGATTTGGATCCATTAATGGTGGAAACTAAGAAGTTCAAGGGAAGAAAGAGAAGAAGACTTACCTAAAAATGTTGAAGAATCGAAGAACAAGGATTTCAGATTTTATCGTCCTTCAAATTTTGCTTGGGAGGAAGTTTTTTCTCTAAAAACTGATTGGGAGGAAGTATTATGGCTGAAATAAGGAAATTGGGGGCGTTCTACACCCTATATAGTATATACTATCTTCCTATTGGATGGGCCAGGGCCCAAGAAAGTCACTGGGCCCCTTTCTGAAATTTCTGAAAATAAAACTAAGTTTGGAAGTAGGATCCCAGGGCGGCCTACCGGGTTACCGAGATGCCAAGAAATAAGGAGAAATGAGGAAATAGGAAGTATAAACTAGTTGAGTCGAGGTCGAGGTCGGGGTTCGATGCTGGGATTCGGAGTTGGCAGTCGGGCTCAAGCCGGCAGCCTGGTTCGTGACCGAGATCAGTTGCGGTTCTAGCTGCAGCTTATCCAACTGGGTTTCTGAATTGAAACAGAGTCTAAATTTGAAAAACCTTATATGTTTTCTAAGTGGAAAACATATTATGGACTCAACAAAACCAACAAAATTGGCTTCAGAGGTCGTTTTAATGAAATAGACCCCACTACAAGGCTGTAACCAAATCTTTAGAAATTTCCAACTTTTCACAAAACAACTCAAATCTAGTACAAACACTTAAGAAAGCGTACCAAGGGTACAACTAACCTAAATTCATCATTATAAAGCTGATGGAAGCGTCAGAATTCCGATCCGACACTCCAATAACCAAAATACCACCCAGCTCAACTTTAGGCTTTAAACTTGACTAGAATCCACAATTTAGCGTAACCTGCAAATGAAAACTCCAAAACACAAACTTAAGGCCAAAATTGACTTTGTTTGGCCTTCTGGAGCTAACAGAACTGTTAGAATTTAATTCCGAGGTCGTCTTGAAGGAAAGTTGACTTTAGTCAACAATTTCTTAGTTTTAGGCTCTAAAATAGAGAATTTAAGATATTTCTCGACTGAGTCACTAGGGATCCGAACTGTCGGGCCCAGCAAGTCATAAATTACTGGGAAAAACTGCTGAAATGCTCTAAAATGCAAAATGTCATGTAATTATCATAAATGACTATGAGGGTC
>JBDJHY010000102.1:11515382-11535206 GCA_039654485.1 Withania somnifera | reverse complement strand
TAGAAAATGAGCAAGGGTGGTGTAGTTGGGGGAGGAGTAGTTGCTAGGGTTTCAATCCCTACCAGTATGACAAAGACGATCCAAAACCTCAAAGAAATCACTGGAAATCACAGTGAAGATGAGATATATGCAATGCTCAGGGAGTGCTCTATGGATCCCAATGAGACTGCTCAGAAGCTCCTCTCACAAGGTCTCTCTTTTTATTTTTGTGTATGTACTTGCTCTGTCTGTTTATCTGTCACTTTCACTGTATGAGATGGGTTTGCTCTGTTTTTGGTCTTGATTACTCCATTCAATCAGTTTTTGAGGAGACACCCTTTTCTTCAATTTTCTATCTTTTTTCCCTTTTGGGTTTCTGCTTGTGTGCTAACTACTCAATTCAGTCGGTTTTTTCCCCCTTTGTTTTGTCATCTTTTCTTCTTCTTACTCTTTTGTTTTCTATTTTTATTTTTTCCCTTCTCTTTATGGTGTTTTTTTTTGGGCGGGGGGCGGCGGTGGAAATTGAATTCTGTACTTGCTTATGTGTAAAGGCCTGCCTTGTTATGGTGTTTTAGAAAAATCCTTCTTATAGATGCAATGACCATGGAAAAAAGGGGGGCAGGTTACATTTTTATTTTGGTTCAAGATCATATTCTGCAGCTACTAGATTTGATTTTGGGTTAAAAATTACATTTTTGAAGCTTTGATTTATAGTTCAAAAAAATGGGATATAATGGTTGGTCCAATATTTTTTAAGAGAAAATGTGGCATTCACAGGTTTTTTGATAAGGGAAATGTGGGATTCACATTAGGAGCATAAAGGGTCTCCTGTTCTCTCTTTCTCGGGTATCCTTGTGTTGGTGACATAACTTACTTCACTAACATCTTTTAAGCTTTGTATTGCAGATATATTCCACGAAGTTAAAAGGAAGCGTGATCGTAGAAAAGAGGTATTATTAGGAACTGATTTCATAACTACGATCACTCTCTATTATGTGAATGAACTTATTAATTCGCCTGTAAATTTCTTATGGGAGTGACATACCTATGAGTTAGTCTTTTCTCCTTTCTCTTTATCTATTTTGGTTGAGAACTTGTAAAATAGTATGGTCAGCTGTTTTAGGTGACTGAAAAGGTCATTGTAGTGCATGTTGCTGGTTTGTGGCTGACCTACTGATTGATAAGTGCTCATTGGTGTTGTAGATTCTAGAATCTGATCGGAATTTAGGGTGAGAGATTTATTTATTGCCTCAAATAGATAACAAATTCAATATCGTATTTATAGACCTGTTGCATTCACGTAGCTGTTCAGCATTTGTAAATGCCATCTTTTGTTCAACTGCTGTAATTATAGTTGCAGCTTATCTTGTTGTTCTGCTGAAGAAAATCACATAGTAGTACTGATTAATGCTTTGGTTTATCAAAAAAGATCCTTGTGTAATACCATTATGCATTAGCATCTTAGCAGAACTCATCCATCTTTGAAGTTTTGGTTCTGAAGAACCTAGTGAATGTCAAAAGGGTTCCTTTTTCGGAGTACTTATGAACTAATCTGATTTTGTATAAGCATCTTGTTTAAATTTCACTGTTTTTTTTCTCCACTGAGAAAAAAGATTTGTCTAAGCCACTTCCTTTCTTTTTGTCCAAGTCACTTCAAAAGGGATTTTATTTACCGTAGCTTTTAGATGGCTAACAGCTAAGCCACTAGCAAGCGTCTGATCAGATCAATTAAGTTAATCGAGAACTACTTTTCTCTTAAACGCCTAATAAATGCAGAAGTGTTTTGGGTTACCATAGACCTTTCACTTCCTTTTTCTGTGTTCTTGGCCTCAGAATTCAGTCAAGGAGTCTGCTGAATCAAAGTGGAAAACAGGCATGCAGGGCAGGAGGAACAAAGGCATTCGTGGAAATTTGACTTCTTGTCATGCTTCACATGGTAAACAGATATTTTCTTATTCCTTCCCGCATTTTGGTAGTCTCTCATGATGTTTCCAGAGCCCTAGTTCCACATTTGTTTCTTCTGAATCTTAATTTACAAACCCATCTTTTCTAGCAGACTCAGCCTACTTCCTTTTTCATCTATTCTAATTCCCTTTCTTTCTAAATGACAAAGGCTCTGATTTCTAAGATTTAAATGTCTAATCTACAATATGTCACTCCGTTTACACATTTCATCTGTTATGTCAAATGCATCTGAACTGTTTTTAAGCTCTTTATTCAAGGTTTCCAACCATTATGAGGCTTTAAAGAAGTGATTTCACACTTTAGGACTTCTCATTTTGCTCATTGAAAGAACCTTTAACTTTTGTTTTAGATTGATCATATGTTCCTCTCTTTCCTTATTCACTCATACTACAATGTGTATGTTTTGTCAAATGTAGGTGGTGGAAAGAATGGGAAAGATAACATTAGCAATCAAATTCTTGACAAAACTGTCAACCTATCTTCTGTACCTAATGTTGAGGCAAAGAATATTTCAAGGTGGTATTCATGTTTACATTTTTTTTACCTGTATAGGCAATTGTTGCATATGCATGATTCCTTGGATTTCCAGGGTTGTACCTTTCTTGGTAGATTACAGAAAAAAGGCCTCTGAGGGTTTTGGTTGCCGAAATTATCTGGTCTTATTTTGAAGGCCTAATTATTTTTATTGTTTTTCAGCTCATCAAGTGCTGCAGTAAATGGGCCTAGTGGTCTAGCTTCCGGGAGCAACAGTACTGTACAAAATGCTCATGCATCTTCGAGAAGAGGAGTTAAACATTTTGAAGCAAATAAAGGTGTGCAGACAGCTTCCGCCGATGCAAGCAAAAACCCAAAAGAGGCTACAGGAAACAGGGATGTGCATGGGCAGAGGATGCCAAACTCTGGAAAGTCTTCAAGCACGCTATCCTCGCCACCTCCATCAGGAGCTTATCTCTCACCTTCAGATCTCGTGCTCTTGCCATCTCAAGATTTACGACCCCTTGGTGTAGTAGGCACAGCTAGAAGGGAAGTTGGGAGCAAGCATTCTCCTGTTGAACATGTTTCTTCTGACTCCAATGGGAGCAAAAAGACTACTGGTAAAGGCTTTGAAACTTAAAAATATGAAACTGTTATCATTTGATGGAATATTTGTTATGATTAGTGTAATTTCATATTGTATTATCCCCTTTTTGGATTTTTAAGAAGACGGATGTGCTAACGCGCAATTTGTGAAACTTATATATTTCTTTCTCCTCGTCCTAGTTTCAATTTCTGATGCTGGAAGCTCAAATATCCAAGTAAAGATGCCAAGCAAATTTCAGGGGCCTGGAAAGAATGACCTTGAAGAGTACTCACAAACTGCTTCTTCAACCCATGGTGGTTCTTCCGATAGTAGGCCGTCGTCTAATTACAACAATCGATCACAAACAGCTGGTCCACAAAAAGGTATAGTAATTTAACGTGATCTGTATGTTATAATATTGGTTTTAATGCTCCAACTTCTTTAGATGATTTACTAAACTGGTGCTATTAGTGATTTTGTTACTATTGCTGTGTAGTTTGATCATTTAAGTTCTTGGATTTTCCCTCATAATTACCCGCATGATGTTCTTCTACGTTTTTGTATTTGGGTAAGGGAAGTTTGACAACGTAAATAACTTTTAGACAAAGAGCCTAATCAAGAAAAATCCAAAGAAACCTTTTGTTGATCCATCTACATAGAAAAGAAATTTTCAATTATAGCATATGTTTCGGCTTCAGAAAGTACTGTAAATCTTGATAAATTTGCAGTGATGGAAGTGGTATAGTGTACTTAAATAGAGTAGATTACTAGAGATCATTTTTCATAAAGAAAAATACTAGAAATTTTCAAGATTTATGTTTATTCATGTGCACGTCATCTCGAACCAGATAGAGTTGACACCTTCTTATTTTGGGAGAAACCGTGAAGCTGACTGCCCAAAACAAAAAAAAGCGTGTCTGTTTGCTTATAGACTTATAGGTATCATGATTATGATGTTCAAAACTTGTCTCTAGGGATTAGTTCAAGTGGCTGAGACTTGTGACTTAGGTCAGAGCTTCAAGTGCAGCGCCATGCAAACTAAGCATAGTATTTAAGTGGAGAAGGTTAGAGGGGACAGTCCATTGTCCCCGAGTTTCAAAGGCTGCGTTGGTCCTAATTTTTAGGTCATAGAAAAATTAGGAAGTTAAAAACTTTTGTGTTAGGATTATTGTTATATATGAGTTTGCCTTCTAAACCAATAAAGAAAAATAGTTATTTTGAATGTTCAGGGTGGTCGGTTATTGTTATATATGAAGGCATGGTTTGGTACTTGGTACTGATGCTTTAGAACCTTCCATGCCACTACCACCTCACTGTTGCAGAGACAAATTAGTTGATCTGCGAAGTCCTAGAAGGGTCTGTTATAGAGACGAGAAAATGAATATTATTTTTTTGATCAGGTAAAACAAATTCATTTCATAATCCAAAAGGCCAAAGTTGTCTGTATACGATGAGGTATACCAAAAAATAAAGAACCTACAAGAAGATATGGTTCTCCACAAAGGATACCCGATCCCCTATACATCCCCAAACTACATGGGTGCACCAAATATAATTAAGGAACCGAAGACGACTCCTCAACTGCCCAAAACTCATATTTACCCCTTCAGAAGCCCCATTATTTCTCTCTCCAAATGATCCACATCAAAGCCAGAGGAACAACATTCCATGCTCTGCTCTTTCTCGTGCTTGTTCCAGCTTTCCACCAAAACAATAGGTCCTTCGTAGACCTCGACATCACTCAAGACACACCAAATCAACTAAAATATCCCAACACATTTTCATGGTCAGGCTGCTGTGTAGTAAAAGATAATCTACATCTTCACCCGCCTCCTTGCATAAGTAACATCAGCTGATTCATAAGTAACATCAGCTGATGCAAACAAATTTCCTTTTCCTAAGGTACTCCGCCGTCAAAATCACCCCTTTAATAGCTAACCATGTGAAAGAGCACGCCTTCCTCGGTCATTTAGGAATCCAAATTGACTTCACAGGAAAAGCCTCCCTTACCCTTACCAAAAGCTTCTCATAGAAGGACTTGACAGAAAATACAGATGCCCAACTTCCATCACATTGTATCAGAGCTTTCAATTGACTCACAATGTGATGGAGTAACACTAGCAACCTTTGAAATTTATTCACCTATTCATCCTGGAAAACCCTCCTCAACCTCGAATTCTAAAATGTTTCTTCCCCTTGTGTCCCCTCATTTGGTGGACTATCGCCTCCCTTTGATAATATATTCTATAAATGCTTGAAAATTCATTTTTTTAACACCATATCTCCACACCATATATGTCCCAAAAACTAACTCTTCGCCCATTCCCTACCCTGAAAGAGATGTTTTTGCAAAAATCTACCCATCCCTTCGTGATATTCCTCTACACTCCACACCAAAATGACATTGTGATATGATTAGTTGTGCACCCCCTTCTATCACCCCATATTTATCTACTATCACTTCTCTCCATAAAGATTGTACCTCCACCCCAAATCTCCTTTTGCAGTAAAGCTTTGTTAGAGACCCTTAAATCTTTAACTTCCCGGCCTCCTCTACTTTTAGGAGTAGTTATTGTCTCCTCCTTGCCCTGTCTTCTGAATCCCAAAGGAAGCTGCTTTGAAGTCTTTTCGGTTGTCCTGCAACACTGATAGGCCTGAACCAAGGACAAGAAGTAAGTAGGGATGCTTGATAAAGTGCTCTTAGTAAGCACTTCCTTCCCACCTTTGGACAAACGAGAGAATGAATATAAAGTTGTTATTCCAGTTCATGCATCTACCACGGGAACTTTTTCTTTGATAACATAATGCAATTTATCACGAAACAATATAACCATTTCCCGCATGAACACTTGCATGTGGTAAGATCATACATTATCAAAAAATAAATTTATGACGAAGAACTTTGAAGAAGAACGAGTGCAGCAACTGTTCTGAGATGCTTTGTGAAATAAAAAAAGAAGCGTTTGCATGCCAGAACAATGAATGGAGAAAAATATTCTGGAACAAAAATGAAGATATAACTTCTGATTTTTCTTCATAAAAAAACGTAGAAAGGGTGCTTTTCATGCCAACAACAACAACAACAACAACAAACCCAGTATATTTCCAAAAGTGGGTTCTGGGGAGGGTAGAGTGTATGCGGTTTGTATCATGTGAGATGCTTTTCATGCCACAAGGAGAATTTTGAAGTCTCAAACTCTTGTTGATTTCATGATATGAACTGAAATTGAGCTCAACGTAGATTGAACAAATTGAACTACTGTAAACTTAAGATTTGTTTGCTTATATGTGCCTCAGTTTAATATGCTTGTGTGAAGGTTTTCTACATTTTTGCATACTTCGTGCATACAGGGTTTTCCCTACAACATCAATAAGCTAATGCATTATACCCAAAAAGACAAAAAGGAAATCATAAAGTGTATGAATGTAAAACATCTAACTATATAAATCTGCTAAGACACTGTGACTTGATAATGGAAGCACAAATATTCTAGTTATTAACTTCAAATTTCTATATTACTCCATTTGTAATTCTATAGCATATAATAAATGTTACCTTCTCCGAAAAAAAAAAACTATAATTTACAATATACATTGTGATCAATAAGGTCCATCTTAGGCAGGTGACCTTCATTGCACTTGGGAGGATAGGGGTCACCCCTAGTTGTCGAGCCTATATCCTAATGTAGATAATTTGACTTTCTTTCTAAAATGCACTTATACTATTTTTAGAATTTTTCACAGATAAAAAAGATAGTCTGATCTGGACTTGCTCAAGCTTGAGTTTCCAAATTCAGTACCAGAAATGTATAAGTGCAACATGTTCACGTTCTCAAAATAGAATGTTGGCTGTTAGCTCGTTACTAGTCATCTGTCCCTTGCATAAGTGAAGTTTGCTAGATGCTGCCTTGTAAAAGATTATAGAAAATATGGATCTCTCTGTATTTACTTTCGAAATGTATAGTGTCTTTAAGTTTTTTTGTTTTCTTGTGCTTCTAACTCTGTGGCTAGATGGTCCCAAGATTTGAACCTTAGGTGCTGTAAGTCTCTTTACTTGTTTTTTGGTTCGAGTTCACTTGCTACATTGGAGACGACAAAGAAAATGCAGTTTAGCAAATAGAGATTGTCTTTCCCCATATGTTCAGTAATTCATGCTGGAAGCATAACATTATCTTCTGTGTTTTGTATGGCAGGTCCTTGTAAGGAATGGAAGCCAAAGCCTGTAAACAGTAATCTAGCTCAGGGGTCTGCTCTTGCTGTTGCTGCTTCATCTGGTGTTGCTACGGATTCTGTTGAAGTCAATACTCTGCCGCAGCCTCCTGCTTCTGTTCCTGAAACAAAAGAACTTACAGAGGATCTGCAGAAAAAGTTAGAGAAATCACACATTTCAGTTGCTGAACATGTTATTATCCCCGATCACCTTCACGTTCCTGAGGTTGAAAAACTTGGGTTCTGTTTTGGAAGTTTTGACACTAGCTTTACGTTGGGCACAAGCGCAAATAATGCTCCTGAGCATGACAGAAATCCCCAACTTTCTGAAGCTCCTGAGTGCATTGAAGAAGCTGCTAGTGCACAACTTCTAAGGTCTCTCTCTCTCTCTCCCTGCTTCTCCCTCCTTTGTCCTATTGATAGGGCAGAAACTTTTTGGCAGTAATTTCTACTATATCTGTACTTACCAACCAAGGAAAAGTTACTTTTGTTGAATCTTTAGGGAGTATTTTGGTTTCAAAATACAGTTTCAGCAGTAATATTAAAGGATCAACTCAAAACATGCTATCAGTAGATTGTTTAGATACGCCTTCCACTCCCTTTGTCCCACTTCTGCTGTCACAGTTCAACTGTCCTACTTTGGGTTGTACCGGGTTGTTCCAGATCTGGGTCCACTTGTTTGAAAAAAGAAAAAGGCGTCGCCAGACCCAGTTTTTCCATAAAAGACAAAAATTCTTCAGAAGTTCATTCTTCTCTCTAATTTTTTGATGACTGAGAAATCTGCCTGGGCCCAACTCTTAGGACCAACCTCAGCATTCAAAACTTGGGATAATGGGCCCTAAACCCTTCTACATTAAGATACCATGCTTAGTTGGCATGGTGCAAGGCTCTAACATGTGACCTAAGTCACAAATCTCTCAACCTTTGCCACTTGACCTGAGCTCTTGGGGGTTCTTTTCTCCATAGTTGGACCTATACAAATTGTGTGTTGATAACCATGAAATCTGCAAGTGCCATTGTGCAAGTTGGAAACTTGGTGGATGATGGATTCACCTTTCTACCTTTCTCCACCTAAATATAAGGTTTTTCTCTATTGTAGGGTTTAAACCTTGACATGCGCCTAACTCACACATAATGTCCTCTTACCACTAGACCAAATCCCGGATGACGATCTGACATTTAAATAATAAAACTTCCAAGTCTCAACTTAAAACAATGTCTAGTGAATTAATTGGATAAAGGGAGGGAGTAAGTTAGACTTAACTTGACTACCTCAAATTCAGTGCTCTAAAGTTTCGAGTAGTGACAGAAGCTTCAACTTGTTAGTTTTAGGCTCAATCTTCAAATTCAGTGCTCGGAAGTATCAAGTGAGTAGTGACACAAGCTTCAAGTTTTTAGTTTTAGGGTTCGATCTTCAACCTTATAATACAACTTCTTAGTCGGTTTCTATCCTTGCATTCAACTTGTTTTATTATTTGCAGGCTCTATTCTTTTAGAAAAGATCTTCGTGAACAGAGAGATCCAAAGGCTTGTGTGAATTTTTTTGGTTTGGGTCTGGGGAGGGGTGGGTGGGTACTTCCTGTTATAGTTCGAAAAAGATGCCCCATTCAGCTTTTTTCTTTTTGGTGCGCATGAGCATGTTTGCCTCTAACGCTTTACGTTCTGTACTTGCGGCAATCTTTTCTACCCAAATCAAAATTGAATTCTGATGCATGAGTAGATTTGCACCTCCTCCAGTTCTAGCATTTCACACCTGACATCGTTCTTCTATATGAATGTGTGCAGTAATCAAAATGCATCAGTAGCTGCAGAGGACACAGATTATTCTGATCAGCCTCCACCTTCATATGAACAGGAGAAATTACTTGCGGAAGGAGATGATGATAGCTCATCCTCTGCTCCAGAATGCAGTGAACCGAAGCAAGAGACTCTGCAGGCTGGCCAACAATATTCAGTTGTTGATACATCCCCCAACTATAATTTTGGCTTTGTGCCACCAATGTTGGGCAATCAGCTCCCACCCTTTGAAAGCTCTGAATCTCAAACTCGAGATGTTTCTCGTCTTCCAAATTTCCTTGTATGTCTTCATTCTCTCATATTTTGTAAACCCATTTATCGTTATAATACTTTCTGAAGCCTCAAGCTGTTATTGGTATAACGAACTTAGATATTGGTTCTTTGAAAATCGCATCAGCTTGATTTTTAACTCTTTTCTTCGTGTATACTGGTTTACTTCAATATGTGGCAGGGACATAGGTTAACTAAGTGCTTGTTCACTTGTGCTCGGTTTCATATTGATGGTTGTAGGGACTATTTAACAATAACTGCTTCTATGAACATGATTGGACATGTTCTTAGGAAGTGTGTCAATGATAATCAATACATTTTGAAGCATTTGTGTGGTTGATCTCGGAAAATATACTTATTATACTCCAGAACTTTTACAGCTATCCATTTGTTCAGGTTCACCAACCCATTGACCCAAGCTACTATGCCCAATTCTACCGTTCGAGTGCTGATAGTGATGGGTGCATTTCACCTTTTAATTCAGCGGGTATTTCTACGCAGTACAATGGAAATGTTGCAGTTATGCCTCCACACGCTTCTCAATCTCCTCAAGAGGTTAGAATCGATCTCAACTGTCTGATTCATATTTTTGTCTATAATTGTTCTTTAATTTCTCGGGGAGAAAGATAAGCAGAAGGAGAAGGAGAAGGAGAAACGAGAAGTGTGTGCTAAGGGTTAGGGTTCTGGTGTTTGGCTAAGAACTAGAAAATCTCTCTTGTCCCTGTATGCCTGAGTCGTAATTAGTGTCTGGTTGATTCTTTAGCTTTATTAAGCTTGTGGTACAGAAGGCAATGCCCTACAATCTGAAGCTATGGATATGCAGTGTACTGAAATTCAGAAATAGATGGATAATTTATATTTTAGTGAAAATTCTCTAACTTCTTGTATAATAATTCAAACATGAATCATATTCAAACAAATGCTTTCTGAATAACCATGAAGAGATATTAAATTAGATGTCATGCTGTTTTAATTTTAAGCTAACCAAATTTCCTTTTGCTAGAAAACGCCTTCCTGGTTAATATTGTAGGAGTTCTCCAAGGAGGTCTCATTAAGAGCTGAGTAATGAGTAAATATGTTTTATTACTTCTTTGTATGCGCTAATATCATTTGCTTGGATGCCTTCTGTCCTTTTTAATAGATCAATCTTGATTTAACTTCTTATGGTGATGTTCAAGTTGCATCATGGGAAAGTCTGCATAATAAATAATGCCCAGAGAACAATTATTTATTTTTGGGATATTACTTTTCCGTGCTTTACTTTGCCGATTTCAGTTGACCCACCACTAAGATTGTGCTTGTATTTATTTGTTTGATTTCTCTGCAGGGTGGGAACACTCTTGCTGTATCTGCAGCAGCTCTGACACCACCACTTGTGACTCAAGCTGCTGGGCTTATGCAGAGTTCTATCGCTGTACCACAGCAAACTGTCCCTGTATTTCGACAGGCTACCGGGATGCATCTGCCCCATTATCCTCCGAATTATATTCCATATGGTCACTACTTCTCACCATTTTATGTTCCCCCAACAGCCATCCATCAATTGTTAAGCAATGGTGCATTTTCTCAGCAACCTCAGGCTGGTGGTATATATCCACCTCCACCATCAGCTGTTGCTAGATATTCACTTTCACAATATAAACCAGCAGCTAATGTAGGAAATTCAGCTCACATGGGTGTGCCTGGCACTTATGCTCCATATGGATCCTCTCCTGTCAATTATAACCCTAGTTCAGCTACAACGACTGGAAACCATGCTTCCAATGAGGATCTTTCTGCATCTCAGTTCCAGGAGAGTAATGTCTATGTGAGTGGACAACAGGTTGGTCCTATTATCTTCCCTTAGCAATGTTGGTAATTGTGTATGCTCCATTGAAATATTTCCAGAGGAATATACTTATCATTATTGCTGAAAATAGTGAAAAATGTGGATATTTAGAGCTTGAAATGCTAGAGCAGTAGAGGTCTTTTAAGAATTGAAGCAAAAAACTGATGAGTCTAAATCTAATTGGAGTACATTGCAGCAGTTAGGCATCTAGGGAAGTTGAGATCCCCCATCAGGAAGATCTGGGGTATGGTCCCAGCTTGCATTTTTTTGTGTATTTGGTGTGAGGAATAGGAGATGTTTTGATGGGGCTATCAACTCAAATATGTGCACTCAGAGCTAGTAGTTTTGACTTTTGTCAGCGTGTTTAGCTGGCGAACTTTTCTCCTGTAATAGTATTGACTCATTTCATGGATTTTGTCAGTTCCTTAGTCCTTGAAGTTATTTTGTGTATTCTGGACTGGCATTTCCTCTTTTGCTGTAACTATTGCCTCTAATGGATGTTTTTTTTTTAATGAAATTCTACTTCTTCAAAGAAAATTTGGAGTACATTAACATGTCAAATTGAGTTTGGTCTTTCTTTTGTTTTTAACTATAATATATCCATTATCCTATATGTTCTTTAAATGTTATCAATTGTCCATTTCCTAGTAAAGTTTCTGCTAATAGAGGGGTTCCTGGCCTGTGGAAGTTGAGGGGGGCAGCATGTGTGTTGACAAGGGCATCAGTACATACTTGTCTCAAGAGCTTAATAAAGCTTTAAGTTACCTATTTCAAAAAAAAAAAAAAAAAAAAGAACTTAATAAAGCTTTTTTATTTTTAGTCACTTCACAGTAAAATTAAACCTGCCATGCCTTCCAGTGAACGGCTTATCTGAGGAGCCATAGAGGCAGTTGCAGCAATTCATGATTTTTTGCATCTGTCATAGGGAAGCTGCACTATGAGTTTCATTTTTTCCTGATCATTTCTCTTCCAGTAGTCTCTGTGCTTTATGCGATTTAGAGAAGAGCTAAATGCTGAGCAGCTATGATTCGTCATGAACTTATTGCTTTGCTTTTAATTTGGTTTCAGATTTTGATATTTTAGCCAACTCTGTCAAGGATTTGGTTTTAAAATGAGGATAAATTTTTTAAAAGTAAAACAGAAATTTGCTGCATCATCAAATTCAAGTAAGTTACATGAATTCCTTGTGTTCGTAGTTATAGAGACTGGTTTCACATAGGGCAGCATGGTAGGCTTGTATGCTGTCCAATTAGACGGTGGTACATCTCTGCAACGTAGTTGAGGGAGAATTTCTTTATTTCTGAAACAGGGATAACAATTAGAATTTCTGGATGTAATTTATGTTGCCTAATTGCATCCAGAATAAGATGGCTTACTGGTTTGCTTAGACTTCACACTAGACTTTCCTACTCTGATTACATATTTGTACTATGGAGTCGATGCCCTCTTCCCCTAAAGGCATCTAAGCGTATGAAATATCACTATCAACGGGGCCCTGAGCCGAATTGATTTCCTTTCACCACTTTATCGAAAACATTTATCATCTGTGCATATGTTTGAAGAATGTGATTATTGATGCGACATCTCTTTTTAGCAGAGTGAAAGCTCGGGTGTGTGGATTAATGCGCACAATAGAGATTTATCTAGTTTGCAAGCTAGTTCCTTTTATAATCTTCCTCAGGGTCAAGTGGCTCTAACACTCGCTCAACCTGGACATGGAACTTTTACTGGTGTTTATCGTCCAGCTCAACCAGTTACAGCATCGACTGTTCATCCACTTCTGCAGCAGTCTCAAACACTAGCCGGATCAGTTGATATGGTTGGACCAACTGCCAATGTCTATCAACGGCCTCACCATTCGCAGATGAACTGGCCAAATAGTTATTGAGGAGCTATTCCTTTGTTTGCAAAGGAGTTTTTAGAAAAATGAAAATCACCATTGGAGTTTTTAGAGACGCAACATGTTTTGATGTGGAGGAATGGTTCCAGCAACTGTTGGAAAGAAATGTGCAGGCTGACTGTAAATTAAGAAGGGTGCCAAACAAAACCAAGGTATCTCTTCTTCGATTGGACAGAGGATTTAAATGGTGAATCCTCCTGTAACTGATAGTGACAGATTTTAGTTGAGGAAGGTATATGCAGATTGGTTTTGATTACAACTTAATAGCCTTCAATAGTTTTGAGCATTTTATTAAAATAACCATGAGAGGTTAAAACTTTTTTCTTCCCTATATATTTTCTTCTTTTGGCAGGGATTTTAGGGCTCTTGAAAGCAATGAGGTTTCTCAGGTTTTTTTTTTCATACATCTTGCTTTCATGCTTATCTTTGTACCTGTAAATTTGATTTTGAGGACTCTTGTAATTGTTGGTTGGTGCAATGAAAAATGTGGCATTATTTGCGGTAACTTGTGTGCATCGAATCTTGAGAGGTTCTTTTTGTGGTGTTGAAAATTTGAGATTGTTGCTCGTCTCGCGTGCAATTCACTGTTGGAATTCTCTCTAATCTTGAAATTTCTCGTGCCTTTTCCATTTCTTGGCACTCTGGGTTGCACCAGATATTGCGGTGCCAAATTTGCCAGAAGGAACTGGAGCAAAAGTATGAATAACTTCCTTTTTGCAGTGTTTTCATTTTAATGAAATGTTTGTCTTGCAATTATTCTGCAATAGGATAGTGGAGATGATGAATGCCTGGATTTGTACAAGAGGTGCCTGATCAGAGAGAGACAATGTGTCAGTTGTTAGTGGTACTTCCCATTGATCTGTACTGGTAGCCAAATACATTGCAACCTCTTAAACTTGTCCATAATTTTTATTTACACACTCGAACTATGTCGAGTTTTAATTGAGCGCTTGAACACGTGATAAAGTTTTCTTATTCGACGGAATAGCTTTTTGGCCTGTTTTAAAGTGCCTATTTTATAGATAATTAACTACAAAATATGCTAGCTTCTTTTATTACATTACCTCAATTCTATTGGAACAAATTCAGATTAGCTAGCATATTCCTAGAAGTCGATGTATATCCCAGTCATTTGTCTATTTAGATAGAGATAATTAGAGATTTTGATGTCTCTCGAGGCTTGGGCTGACTGTCCAAGTCTGCTGTTTTTTTTCTTTGCTTTGTACTGCTATTTTGGTAAAAAAACTTTTACTTAAAAATAAAAAGAGGCTAATGAAAAAAAGGGTAAATGCTAATAGTTGGAGGAGGTAAGTATCCATGAGAATAGAAGGTTAACACGGAAGAGTGTTCATGCTAGTCGGTAGAAGTGTTTTGTTTTATTGTCCGTGCTAGTAGTAGTGTTACATTTGTATTGTGTTTTGTTTTATTGTCCGTGCTACTAGTAGTGTTACATTTGTATTGTCTTACTCTTGGAATTTTGGTGATGTTCATTGTTTCGGGTAGATTGATTGTAGTATTATTTCGTGGTAGTATCTAACTATTTATTATTTGTTACTACCTATTATTTCTTGTTTTTATATTATCTTGTTTTTATACTATTTTTATCTTGAGCCAGAGATTTATTGAAAAAACATCTCTACCTCAGAGATGAGGTAATGGTACGATCTGTATATATTTTATCTTTCTCATATTTCACTTTTGAGAATATACATTATTGCTGTTGTATTCAGGTAATAAAAAAAAAATATATATTTGAATGCTTAAATGAAATTTGTTTGATAAATTTAATTGACTGCCAAAACAGTATCTCTCCACCAACCATGAGATAATGTTGATTCTCGTCAGAAAAAAACTGTTTGGGTACAGACAACAACCTCTGAACCAAATTATGACTAAGTGCCAAGGATATCAGGACTTGTCATAAGAACAGTACATCCATAATTGCACACAAAATACAAGCAGATCTTCCAAGTCACTTCCGTCTATTGGATCTTGGATACAAGTTTTTACACCCGAGTGTCCCTAGTGTCATATTGACACGAGAATATTTAGTAAATGCCACATATTTTTGGTTTTGAATCTTTCAAATCATTCTCATAAGAGGTCTGAACCCCACTCTTTTTTGGATCATTCCCTTCATAAAAATAGGACCAATTAGACTGAGAAAAATAAAAAGTCAGATCTCCGAATTAACTTCTTTTATATTCCATGTTATTGAACATATTTCTCCTAATACATATCGTCATCTCTGGATAACAAGATCGTAGGAGTACTTTCACATTCAACTTTCCAGTTTTTTTTTTTTCTTTTTGTTATCTTCATTGGTAATTTAAGATTGTATTTTTTTTTTAATTTTGATATCAAAATTACACTTTTATTTGAGTTTTAATATCAAGATTGTATTTTATTTGAATTTTTATATAAAGATTGCATTTTTATTCAAATTTTAACATCAAGATTGCATTTTTTTTTTTGAATTTTGATATCAAGATTGCATTTTTATTTGAATTTTGATATAAAATTATATTTTTATTTGAATTTTAAAATTAAAATTATATTTTTATTTGAATTTTGATTTCCAGACTCAAGATGGTACTTTTATTTGAATTTTGAAACGAAGATTACATTTTTATCTAAATTTTGATATTAAAAATTGCATTTTTATTTGAATTTTGATATCAAAATTATATTTTTATTTAAATTTTGATATAAAGATTGTATTTTTATTTGAATTTTGATATAAAGATTTTTTTTTATTTTTTTACGTCAAAATTATAGTTCTTGTTCTACCTAGTTAATTCTTGATTATCTTATTGGTGTATCATATATTTGTCGTCGTAGACTAGTGGCTTTGGTATATGATGGTGCGATAGAGTCATGTTACAATTGGGGGTTGAGATCGACTTCATTGAGTTGACTTCGGGGTCGGGGTTGAGGTGGGGTTCAACGTTTGGGTGGGGATTGGGGGTTGGGAGTGGTAAGTGTTAACAAACCTCAAGTCATTTTCTTATTCTCGACTGGGATTACCATTTTATCCTCTTCCATCATTGCATTATGGCATACTAGTTTGGTTTGTGGTTGGTTTGGAACAAAAAAAATAATGTTGTAATTTTGGAGAATGGTAACATTTGAAAGCTTAAAGTTTAAAATAATTGACTTTAGTCAACATCTGAAGTTCGGAGTCTCGGATTGAAAATCCATCAGTTTCATCTGGAATGTGGAATTTGATTTAGGAGGACCTTCGTAAGCCTTTTCGTGTTAAATTTGAGTGGTTTGACGAGATAAGTCAAAAGTTTTAAGGAAAATAATTAACTTGAGTCAACATTTAAGGTTAGAGGGCTCAGATTCAAAATTTGACGATTCCGTTGGTTTTAGAAGGTGATATTTAGCCTAGGAAGTGGTTCCTATGTTTTTTAGGGGTTCCAAGGGTGTTATAGTTTTTTTTTGTTAAAGTTTGGTAAGCATAGATAGGTCCTTAAAGGTTAATGGGTTAAGAAAACCTCGAATTCGTGGTCTGATGATTCCGTGAAGTATGAAATATTGAATCTAGTATGAGTACATACAAAATTTATTTCCATGAGACTCAGGATGAATCCCGAGGGTCCATTCAAAAAATTTTGGTTTAATATTGTTGTTGTTGCTTGTTGCTGCTTGTACAACAGGTAACCCTTCTTCACGTTGACGACCACCTGACCGTATCCCCGAAGAGTAAGTTTCCTTGTGTGTCACAATCGAGAACAGGGAGAATGCGATAGTGATGTATTAGACATTTATGCTTCACGTTTGCGAAAGTATTAACCTCGTTCGCAATTCATGGGAATCTCATACTTTGCGTTCACGTTGGGTTACAACGTTTGCGAAAAAGAAACTAAAGTTGGGTTCGGAACAGATCATTGTGACCGCGAGGTGAGAGTCACGATTGCGTTGAAAAAACTGTTCACTTAGCAGTTTATATTTATTTCACAAAATATTTTACAAAGATCGAACCCAAGAAGATCTTTTATCAATTTTGGGAAGATCATAGAGGAAATTATCGAGACTAAATTATTAGGTAATGATTTCTAACCCTTTTCACAAAATTATGTCAACTTTATCATGATATAACCTTTATCTATGAGATTTTGAATGCTAAAATGGGATCTTTGAATGTGAACTTGAACATGGAGATTTATCATTTTGCATTACAAAATGGACTTGAAGTTTGGTAAAACTTCATATTTAGACTTCCATATGATGGGTAACGCGTAGCAAGATTATTCAATAAATTTCAAATTATGGATTTATGAGTATTGATTGTTGTGTTTTATTGTGGGTAATGTGATTTTAATCAGATTGTGCACATTTAGAGGCTCTACGAAAGGGCAAAATCAAGGGGTGATTGTTCTTCTTCAATTTCGAGGCAAGTTGAGGTTTAATGATTTTTTTAAAGTGCTTATGTGTTTGTTGATTTGTTGCTTGTAAATGGGAGTAATAGGGGTAACCGTGTGGGTAAAATAATGAGGATTCACCTGGTTATTAGTGTCAAGCATGCCCGGCTAAACTAAAAAAAATTATTTGATGAAATGCTTCTATTATCTAATATTGTGAATTGAAAAGTTGATTGTGAGTTGTGATGTTTTGGTATGACATATGTTGTTGAAATTGATATGTTACTACAATGCTTTGAGATATTTTATTGTGATAATTGTCTTGATGTCCTGATTTGGCTTATTTGTGTTTAAATCTAATTATATTATATTGTATTGAGTTGGCTTATTAGAGTTAATTTGAGAATGTAATCTAACTGTTGCGATGGTCTATTCTTGACGAAGTGAAATCATAATGGGATCTCCTTGTGGTGGATTAAATTATTGAAATGAAAGATAAAATTGTACTGACTTTGTGATGTCGTGTGAAAGATAATTGCATGAAATAAATGATTTTGCTAGATTTTGCCCAAGAGAGGCCGATATAACCATCATGTGATATGAAATATCCACATTTTCATGATTTTTCTTATGATGTTGTATGCTTTATGATATTTGAATATGGAACTATTGTTGTGGTTTGGAAAATATGGAAATAATGAATAAACATTGTCGAGTTTTTGTCCGTATGTTTGAACTATGAAAAGACATTGTCGAGTTCCTGTTCGGGTGTCTGAAGTGTGAATGGACATTATAATTTCCTGTATGGGTGTCTGAGTTATTAATTGATAGTCTTATTTCCACTCCAAATGTCTCTGGAGTGTATGACCTAGCTAGCCTCCATGAGCCATATTAATAGGATGCACTTAGATTTATATTGGCCATGATATAGATATCCCCCATGGGTCCTAACCGTGACTTATATATCCACAACAGATGTGTACTGATAGGACATACATGCATCATGGTTATTCTCATATCGTATTGCATTTGTATTGATCGTCTTATTGAGTAGTATGCTTGTCCGATTGGTGTTGTGGAAATTGATTACTTGTTTATGACTCGTGGTCTATTGCTGGAATTTGACTAAGTTATAATTTGATTCTTGATTAGTATTTTTTTTATGAGATTATTACTTGTACTGTGAAACTTTTTGGATATCATTGACTTATGTCATACTTTTGCATGTTGTAGTTATTAGATGGTAGTTGGATGTGACATATTGTATTGCATTGTATTGATCAGTGTATTGATTAGCATACCTGTCCGGGTGGTGTTGTGGAAATTGGTTACTTGTTGATGACTCGTGGTCTATTGTTGGGATTTGATCAAGTTATAATTTGATTCTTGATTAGTGTTTTTTGTTAAGATTATTACTTGTCTGTGAAACTTTTTGGGTATTTTTGACTTATTTCATATTGTTTGCAGGTTGTAGTTATTAGATGGTGGTAGGATGTCAGGGTTCTCCTCATTGTTTTAAATTTGGGTCAACCGATGACGCTTCTGAGTACCGTTGTTATGTACTCATACTTGTTCTTTTGTGCAGGTACAGTTCCGGGGACCTTGAGTTGTTTTCCTTTCCAACCAGGTAGGTATTCTGAGACTTCCCAGATAATTGCCCGTTCCGCCTACAGTTGTTGGACTTCTCATCTATTTTTTATATTTCTTTGTCTTTACTTATTATAGACTTAGTTACATTTGTGTATAAATAATATTAATGGATTGTATACAGTGGATTATCGAGATTTGGGATTTATGTTATGATTCAATTTTAAACCTTCTAAACTTTTCGTTGATTTATTGATTTTCACATTTACATTTAAATTAAATTGTTATCTTTTGTTTGGATGACATATCATGATGGGTTCCATTATGATTGAGTTTTCAGATCGTCACAATAAATGGGTTAAGATAGCCTCTGGGTTGAGAGTAGGGTTATGAAACATAGAAACTTTATAAGAAAAGTCTATAGAACTAGTGAAAATTCTTAGGAAGAGGAGGATTAATATAGTTTGTGTCCTGGAGACCAAATGAGTAGGTAATAAGGTGCGGGATATGAACGGGTATAAATTGTGGTACTCTAAAGGCGTTAATATAAGTGGTTTAAGAATCTTAGTGGATGAAGAGCTTAGAGAGCGAGTACTAGAGGTTAGGAGGGTCAACGACAGGACAATGTCGATTAAGTTGGTCATTCGAGGATCTATGATGAACATTGGTAGTGCTTACATGTTCAGGTGGGCTTGGACGAGGAGGAGAATAAGAGCTTTTGGGAGGTTTTGGATGAGGTGGTGAGTGTGCCGAATGCAGAGAAGTTGTTCATTGGAGGAAATTTTAATGGGCACACCGGTTCTTCTTCAAGTAGGTGTATTGATGTGCACAGAGGCTTTGGTTTCGGGGAGATGAATCAACA
>JBDJHY010000102.1:11487117-11502548 GCA_039654485.1 Withania somnifera | reverse complement strand
TTGAGAGAAATTGATAGATATTAAGAGAATTTTTGTAAAAAATAAAAAATTTGAAGTGGTATTTATAGAAAAAAAATTGAATTAATTTTTTTATATAAAATAGACATTTTTGGATGTTGGCCAACGACTATATTTGTAAAATATTTACAAAAAAATTAATTAACCGGGCCGGGCTGACCTAGAATCACTGGACTGGCCCATGGACCAGCCCGGATTCAAAACCGGGGCCGTCCGGGCCGGTCTATGGCTGATCCGGTCTGATGATTTTGGACCGGTTTTCCTGGGTAAAATCGGCCCAGTGGACAGGTTTACTGGGTGGATGAGATCGCATAAAAAGGGATTTCTAGGTACTTAGCGCTATTGAGCTAAAGCAACACAATCACACTGAGGAAGGTTCAGGTAAGCCATCACTGTCAGCACTCCAGGAGTACGACCGCGCTAAACAAAGGCTTAAGGATTTAGTTCTATTGGCATTGGAATGGCAAGATCGCGCCAAAGGGAACATATGCACAATAACGCGATCGCGGTGCCTTAGCACGATCACTCTAAAGTCTATGAGGCTCATTTAGTGCTGCAATACACTAGAAAACTAAAACAACTTAAAAACTTTGAATAAGGCCTTAGGGCCCACTCAAAATCTAATACGCGCAACACAAATATCCATACAGACCTAAAATGACATTTCAGACTCAATGAAACTGTAGAAATCCTGATACAAGGTCATTTAAAATAAATGTTGATCAAGTCAACACTTAATTCAAACTTTCCTAAAATCCACAAAATGACTCGAAATCACATCTCACCTCGGGAACCGAATGAACACTTTTCCTAACCTAAACTTGGCATTCCGGAGTTGATGGCGTAGTCAGATTTCTTATCTGAATCTCAAACCATTAAATGTTGATCAAAGTCAAATATTAAATTTTTGCCAAGTTATTATCTCTTCATAAGAAAATAAGCTCACACCGAAGGCTCCTTCACCCAAACCAAGGGTCCACCTAGACCAAATCCATGTCTCAAGGCTAGCGAAACTGTTGAAATTTGATTTCGTTCTCATCTTGAAGGAATGCGACCGAAGTCAATGATTACCTAAGTTTAGGCTCTAAAATAAAAAAAAAGTGAGATAAATCTCAATTGAACCACTAGGGAGACAGATTAACGACCGTAGCAGGTCATAAATGACCTATGGCAACTAACGGAATGCTATTGAATGCAAGTCAACACTAAAACACATAAATGACCATAATGGTCATTATAAGAGGATTTATCATTTCATTTATCGGTTGAGGCCTCAGATTCATGAGATCTCTAATATACTTATTGTCAATGGTGAGTCTTTTTAGATTGTTTTGGAGCATGCCTGTAATATGAAGGGTCTGTGCCGTAAGAGCCGTGGGGGTGAAGTAAAGAGACACCAGCATCAGGGTAAATTTAAAGGATCCCGACATGCTGGTAGGGGATTAGGTTCTTGGGGTAGGAGCCATTCTCAGTATCAGTAGCAATAGCAGGAGAAGTCTATTCATCCTGTTCATGCCGCACTTTAGACTTCTTATGATGATCTGCAAAGTTCTGGTTATGAGGGTCATCCATCTGTCCAATCTTCGAGGGGTACTACTGTCAAGACTCGATTTCTCAAGTCATGAGGGCACTTACATTCCCATCATAGGAGAACCACTCAAACAATGATTAAAGTATGAATAACAGATAAGTGCGGAAGATATAATATTTATAAGGGGCATGTATACGCAGTCTAAAAAACAGTCATGATAAAATCCCAAAACCAAACATTCAGTACATGAGCAACTAAAACAGAGTGTAATGACTAAAATAAAATACATAGTCTGTCTCGAATCCACCAACAGAAGAAGGTACTAGAAAGGTAAAACAACAACTCTGAACGCTAAGAGCGCTCATCTACATCAACAATAAGAATTAAAGACCGAGCACGGATCAATACTAAACACCCCTACTAGGACCTGCACCAAAAAGATGTAGAAGTGTAGTATGAGTAACAAAAACAACGGGTACCTAGTAGGCTATATCGAATGAGAAAATATAAGAAATAAAGACAGTAAATGAATAAATAAGAAGAAACAAGTCACAGAGATCAACAAATAGAGAGGGTATATAGGGACGCTAGCTAATAGGATTATGACAAGTGAATACCCCAAGCAACTAACCAGTAACTGTAGAAAGATTTAGGTAATACAAGGGAAAAGAACATACTTGAATCTATGCTCAACTAACATGAATAATTAACTGAATAAAAGATAAGGCAGTATAATAGTAATCTCAAATAAAAGGAAGGAGGGAAATACTACTAACAAGTTTATCACTTAAGGAACATCATAGGAACCAGCAAGTAAGATTTACAAGTAACAATCAAAGGAACAATAATAAGAAAGACAAAATCTCCACACCGAGATATACACACAAGTAAGCCTCACACGTTGACATCTTATACTACTAGAACGTACATACAAGAAAACAAGTGCGGGCAGTAACACAAACATAAATGCAAACGATAAGTGAAATATAACTGAGACTGCATAGTATTATCCATCACAGGATCTGCATTAATAGTGCCTCAACTAATGATTGGGCTTCCCTAAGTATGGAGTAATACCATCTCAATTTCGATGTATATATGGGCTTCCCCAATTCCAGAGCAATACAATTTCAATCTCAACAGGTGCATGGGCTTCCCCAAGTTTGGAGCAATACAATCTCAATCTCAATGGATGCATGGGTTTTCCCATGTACAGAGTTGGCATAATTCATGAGTAGATGCATGATGCTCGGCCTTTACCAAGTATAAATCATCTTATAAATCAATGCACAATGCTCGGCTTTCACCGAGTCTAAATCATGTCTCAAAAATAGGGGTTGTATCATATTTTATCTCATATATCATCAAAATAAGGTAAACTATCTCAAAGTTGCTCACTTTAATCACAATATCAAAAATGGGACGACAAGGACATGCAAGGTTTCAAATGTGATAAAGGGGCTCTTGGACATAAAACAGTGGATATCAATGCATCAAAATCAGTTTTCATGGATATGTATAATCACAAATAATATCATAGGCAAGCTCTACTACCCTACACAACCTCAATATCTACAGCATGCATAACCAACCAAGTCAAAGTCCTGGACTTACAGAAATTCCTATTACCACCCACCATCTATGTTCCAAAGCATGTCAAGACAACTCAGGTCACTGGGTAACTATTATTGCAAAAGCAATATTAATAGCGAACTAAGAGAGAACAGGTCAAGAATACCTACCTAGAATCCCAACCCAATAATGTCTATCTATCACAATTATTTTCCATACAACCCCGGTCTATGATCGTAAGAATAACTTACCTCCTTTGATGAAGCACTAAAAAACACAATGTTAAAGATGCTCGGACTGCCCCAAATAATTCAAAAGAGTGCAAATGAGCTCCCGTGATCGTGTAACTATCAAAATCATAATCTAGACATTAATATGAATTAAATGATACCCATAAGGCTATGAAAATAACTGAGTTCAAAATATGGGCTCAAATTGGCTTACGGGAAAGTGAATCCAAAATATCTGGCATGGGTGTCAAAATATTCCCTACATTGTAGGGAACTCATACCCATATTTTAGAGTTAAGACGAGCAAGGAAAGGCCTTGAAACAATCAAATAAAGTAAAGAACAACTTTGGAATTTTTGGAGAAATTTGGGTGAAATTCAATGAAATTAAAGTAAAAACTTATCAAAAATCAAAGAAGAATCGAAGAAATTAAGTTCCCACATCACCCACAAGCTCATGCAACATCTCAAGTACTATAATGGTGATTTTTGAGTGTTTGAAAGTGAAAAAGACGAGCTAAATAGCTGAAAATCATATTTTTCAGCTATTTATAGATGCTGGGAGGAGTACAACGTGATCGCAAGCTGGGAGATGAGTACACATCACTGTCGCGTGAGGGACACGCCACAATTTCAAATGAGGAACAGAGGGTGTCACATGATCGCATGGGAAAGTCCTGCAATCATGGAGAAGGAAATGATGACTAGACGCAATCGTGGAGGAATCAGATGTGATCGCGAAGAAGACCTTACCAGTGCATCAGTAATTACACAAGCCTAAAAAACCAGCAATAAAAATCATCTCAAAATATGGCCCGGAATGCATTCCAGATCCGATGAACACAAATCAAATATGCAAACTGCATGAAAATGATATTCTGGACTCAACGACACGAAAGAAATTTCGATCGAGGTCGTTTCGACAAAACAATGACCAAAGTCAACTCTATATCAAAAATAACCAACTTGCCAACCAGTTACACGAATAAGCTCGATTTTCTTGAAACCTGAACAAAATGCTCACCTAATCCAAACTCGATATTCCAGAGCTAATGGAGCAGTCGAATTTTTAATTCGAAGCTTCAATTACAAAATGACCATCCAAGCTCCAAAATGGAAACTTTAAGAATATAAAACATGCAAATTCAACTCAAAATTAAAGCTTCCATACTCGAATCAAAAGTCTATCTAGACCAAAACCCATATTTCAGAGCTAACAGAACTGTCATAATTCAATTACGAGATTGTTTATATAAAATGTTGACTCAAGTAAATGATTTTAACTCTACATATTGTAAAATAGGAAAACAAACATAACAACCAAATAAACAGCTGGGGAACCGAGCCACTAGTTATGATAAGTCATAAAGGAACTAGGGCCTCTACAAAAAAGCTCTAGAATGCAAGAAAATATGATTATCGTAAAAATGACTGTAAGGGTCATTACAAATTTCATACTAAAAGAACTTTCATCTCCGAAAATTTGAACAAGTCAATACCTGAAGGCTCGAATAAATGCGGATAGTCAGACCTCAAATCACTCTCGATCTCTTAAGTGTACTCCTCCACGAGATGATCCCTCTATTGTACTTTAACCATCAGAATTACGGGATCTCTATTTCCTCACCTCTCGAGCTAAAACCAACACTAATTCCTAAAAAACTGAAAGACCCTTATCAACCTAAATCGAATCATTCAGAAGCATATGCGACTCGTCAGGAACATACTGTTTTAATATCGAAACATGAAATACCGGATGCATAGCTGAAAAAATAGGATGCAAAGCTAACTTATAAGCAACATTTTCCAATCCGATCAAGAATCTCAAATGGGTCAATATACTGGGGACTAAGCTTGCCCCTCACTGAACCTCATCAAACCCTTTATGGGCGATACACGCAAGAAAATTCTATCGCCTACACTGAACTCCAAGGCACATCGGCGACAGTCTGTAACTCTTCTGCCTACTCTAGGCAGCCCCAAGCCTATCCTAAATCAATCAAATCGTATCCAAGGCATCTTGAAGTAGGTCAGTACTCTGCAATCTAGAGTCAAAACTTCAAACTAACCAATAGGCGAATGACACCGCCTACCATACAAAGCCTTAAACAGATTCATCTAAGTACTAGAATGATAGCTATTGTTATAAGCAAACTCTTCCAAAGACAAATGTTGATCCCAAGAACCACCAAAATTAAGAACATAAGCTCTCAACATATCCTCCAAAATCTGAATAGTCCGCTCGGACTGACCATCTGTTTGGGTATTAAATGATGCGGTCAAATAAACCTCAGTACTATGATTGTGATGCCTTTTAGAGGACCTCATCTTATTGTTTATGCATTCTCACTCATATCATGGTTTATGAAAATAAATTTTAGTCTCTGTTTAAGTTCGGGCACATGATATAAAATGGTTTTTTAGTTTAGGTTCAAGTCCTGAAATATGATATTGAAATAAATTGCAGTCTTGCTTCGAGTCCAGACATATGATATTTATAAGGTTTATTCCCGATTGAGTCTGTGCAAGTGATATGGATATAAAAGTCCCGATTCAAGTCCAAATATGATACATGAATCTCATAAATCCCCCTTGGGTCTTATTCTGAAAGCAAACAAGCTCAGAAAAAGTATCTTAGAGTGCATTGCATATCATTACATATTATTACATTGCACCATATCTTTATATATGTCTTTGTATCTGTTGAATTGCAATGATTTATGTCACTGCTTGATATTGAACTGTTGGTCTTTTTCGAGGGCAGATGGATATGTTTATAGTGTACTTATTCGATATAAGTTTACTACTTAAGCTCGGTTTGTCTATATACCTATTGAATACAAGTGGATCATAATTACTCTACCTTTCTGTATTCTTTTGATGTAGATTCAGGTACGAGTGGACCTTGCATTTATAGATATGTGCGAGCCATCCCACTCAGAGTTGTGGTAAGCTTCTACCTTCAACGATCACTACAACTATATCTATCTTACTTTCTGTATATTTTGCATTCTGAAGCTCTAATTTGCTGCATATGTCTTGAACCTATCTACAACTACATTCCCGAGCGGCGGTCAAATCTCTTACCATGGGTTTTCGTTCCATCCTTTTTCGAAAGGGTAGAAGTGGTTCCGGAGGATCCAACTACAGGAGGGGATGATCTCTCGCACTTCCCAATTTACGATTTCTTTTATGTCTTGTATCCGATGTATTAGAGTCGATATGTACTTGCACCACTACATTTTTAGAGCGATTGTGGTATTTGTACCTTCCTTTTGAGTTTATTGTTGAGAATTGACTTTTCCTTTAGCTTTTTATAATATTTGATTTTTGTATTGCTATGTGTGGCTCGTCAAATCTCCTTTGTCCAGACTTATCTATCGAGGATGAATTAAAGTAGGTGTCATCACGAACCTTAAATTTGAGAACGTGAAAAAATGTTATTTTTTAGTTGGACGAATAATTGCCCTGCATATCGCAGAAAAGTGGCTACTAGAATGACAATAAGGATTATTTAGCAGAATATTTTGACACTTCAAAGGCTTTGTAGACTTATGCCTTAGCAAAGTTTCACCAATTTGGGTTGTTTATTCTTAAAACTTATATGAATAATTTTACTTTTCACTACCTCATTTCTTTATTTTCAAGATGCTGTAATTATGTGATATGATTTGGGAATATCAAACTTCAATTAATATGTTCTTTTGAGCTTTTGACTTATATATATATATATATAATCTTCTAGCTTAACTTAATTATCAAATTTGTACTTGACATTGTACAAATATACTTTTCTCTTTCAGATAATTGTCTCGTGTCGCATCTATACTTTTTAAAGCATTGTTAGATATAATATGCTTATTGTATACTATATTAAGTGAATTGTTGAGTTAATTACATTTATTAAGAAAAAATAATAATATAATTATTTATTTTTATTCTCTTAATTATTTCAAAATTAATCTTGAATATGAAAATAATTATTAACCAAAAATATAAAGAAATAAAAAAAATAAAAATTAATATTTCTATTAAATTTAATAATTAAATTATTTTAAATAATAAAAGAATTCAACAATTTACCTAATATGAAAGGAAAGAAACAATAATTAAACAGAGAACAAAGAGAAAAAGGAGCAACATTTATAACATTTTTTAAGCCAGAGGATAATATGGTCAATAAGATAACCTGGGGGATTGGCACTGCAAATTTTCGAAGCAGGCATTAAAATATCGTTCCACGATTTAGGGCCTCATTCTATTCGTTAATCACATTTCGACCACCGATGTTTTTGTCTGTGTACAATGGCCATCCCATTAAAATATAATAAATTTTCACTTGATGTTTGTCGGTGTATTAAGGTTCTAGCTTTTTTAGCATACTAAAGCATATCTAATAAAATTTTAATTGATATTTTATCTGTCTTTATTTTCTTGTTAAAAAAGATAATTATACTAATATACTTTCAAAAATTATAACATAATTTGATATTTGGAGAATATATTTCACTTGCAATCGCTAAAAAAATTATGTACAACAAAAGGTTGTGGATTATAATTTAATGCATTATTTTTTTATTTCTTTTCATTTAAATTCTTAAAATTGTGAAGAGAAGTTGATATAAATTTTTAACTTTTGAATAGATATTTCCATAATTTTTAATTTACCGTATAACTATTAAACTCATCACATGTTTTGTAATTAATATGAGCTCCGATTAAGATATTTTATTAATATTATATTAAATTAAATATTTAAATAATTTTTAAATAAAAATATTTTAATAGTAATAATAAAAACTCGAAATACTTTAGACATAATAAATATCAATAAATTATAAAAAATATAAAAATCATATAATTCAAAAATGTCAACCCTAGTTAACAATAACTCAACAGAATCATCTAAATGTTGTAGTTTGCATTTTTATTAACTATCATGTTTTAAAAAAATTTAAACTACATATTTAAATAACTACGTATTGATGCTAATTTATAGCAATCCAAGAAAGTCACACTTTATCGCTGCTAATGTTATGCTGATTTAATAGCTAGTGAATCATTACATATATTTGTTATTAATAAGACGTCTAACAAAGTAATCTTCTTAACTGTTATATTTAAAATAAATTTTAATTACTTATTAAAATATTTTTAAAAAATAATTTAAAAATATTTCAATGAGAGTCAAAACTCAGAATACTTTAAATATGATAAATATTGATATATTATAAAAATAACATAAATTATATTAATAACAAGTATCGATCGTAAATAACAGTAACAGTAACTCAAGAGAGCCACACATTTATATCATAGTTTTATATAGTTATTAAATTTTGAAATATAATATAAAAGTATTTTATTAATGATTGTTAAAATTCAGAACATATTAAACATGATTGTCATCAACGTGTAACAAAAATTATTAAGTGAGATGATCCATAAATGTTGACTGTTAATTAACAAAAATACAAGAAAACCACACATTAATATTGTAGATAGTTCTTCTTTTAATTGTTTGTTAACTTAATTAGATATAATTATATGAAATATCGTAATGTTTAGTATTTATATTATATTTCACAGAAATCAAAAGATTCTTCAAATCAAACCAAAAAGTGAAGAAAGTTTGAGAAACTGAAAAACCCCAAAATGAGAAAATTAATTTTATATTTTGGTGTAGTTTATTGATGTAAAGTTAACATTATTAAGTTAATTTGATAAATAAGAAAATTTGATCAAAAGTGGGAGATAAATAATATGAAAGATAAATGCAACAAATTGTAGGCTTTCGTCCTTATATTTCACCGATTTAATAATTAGCAAATGATTAATTACATTTGTATTAATATGATTTTAATAAAGTAATTTTATTGATTGTTATGCTTAAATAAATTTAAAGTACATATTTAAATAAAATATAAAATATAATTTGAAAATATTTTAATTCTTAGAGATAAAAATTAGAACACTTTAAACATGACAGACATCGACATATTATAGAAATAAAAAAAAAAATCACATAGTTCATTAGTGTTGACTTTAGTTAACAACAATCCAACAGAGTCATACATTAATGTTATAGTTTTTTGTCACGTTAATTTTATAACTTGTGAATCATTACTTATGTTTGTTATTAAATGACTTTTAATTAAGTAATTTTAATAATTATTATATTTAAATAAATTTAATTAATATTTAACTATTTTTTAAAAATTTAAAATATTTCAATAACGGCAGTCAAAATTTAAAATACTTTAAACATCGACATGGATTATAAATATCTTATAGTTCATATGTGTTGACCCTAGTTAACACTAATTCAAGAGACAAACACAATGATATTGTAGTCTTTGGCTTCTATGTTTAGCTAAATTTATAACTTGTGAATCATTACTTATATTTATAATCAATATGACCTCTAATTAAGCAATTTTATTAATAACTATATTCAATATAACTTTAAAGTATTTAATATTTTTTAAAAATATAATTAAAATATTTTAATATCAAAAATCAAAACTCAAAATACTTTAAACATGATAGATATGGGTTCATTATAAAAGTCACAAAAATATAATTCATAACTGTTAGACCTGAGTTTAAATTAATCTAAGAGAGCCACATTAATGTTAAGTTATTTATACTAGTTATATATATTAGTTTACCAAAAAAATGGGTTCTTAAAAAAATTATAGTTATATAATGTAATTATACAGCTTATTTAATTAAGAATAACACATTAGTATATATATTTGTAATCGATTGATTGCTTAACCAATATAACACATTAGTATATATATATATATATTTGTAATTAAGAATAACACATTAGTATATATAACATTTTCTGTTAATTTGCTAGCAAGTATAGTTCTTTTTCTACGTGAAGACATTGGAATGGAGTCAATCATATAATGCAATATCTAAAGGGGACTATTGATATGAGTCTATTTTACTCTAACAGATATTGTGCAGATCTTGTAAATTATGCAGATTCAGGTTATTTATCGAACCCACATAAATCTCGATCTCGGACAAGCTATATATTCATATTTGCAGGAACTGCTATATCATGACAATCTACAAAACAGCATGTCGTTGCCACTTCTTCAAATCATGCCGAAATAATTGCAATTCATGAAGCAACTAAAGAATGTGTGTGGTTGAGATCAGTGATACATTTAATCAAGGAAAGATGCGCCCTGAAAAGTGATGTCAAGGTACCAATGGTCCTGTATGAAGACATTGTTGCTTGCATAGCTCATGAAAGGAGGCTTCATCAAAGGAGACAGAACGAAGTACATATCATCGAAGTTGTTCTTCACTTATGATTTACAAAAGAATGGTGATATTAATGTGCAACAAATCCGTTCAAGCGATAATCCAGCAGATATATTCACCTAGTCTTTATCAACCTCAACTCGAGGATGATACATAAGATTGAGATGCAAAAACTTAATCATTTGAATCATGGTCTCCATCAGGGGGAATAAGAATTAGCGATGTACTCTTTTTTCCACTAAATTTTTCCTGGTAAGATTTTTAATGAGGCAATAAATAATACATATTATAAATAACCATGTATAGAATTTTCTTCCACATGAATATCCAAAGGGGAGTATTGTAAAATGTCGTACAGATAGCCATGTGGCTCAATAAAAGTGAAGTAGTGGTTAAGTTACCAAATGACCTATGAAGTGTCATGTTATTGAGCTCATTATGTTTGACTTATTTGGTACAAGCTTTGCATGTTGTCATGTGGGTTCATTGTGTTAAGATGAGTTGCATAATTAATGCTTATACTTATATCACTTTCTTTAGATAGTAATTTTTAGTTTAAGAATAGAAACTTAACACTTTTCTCTTTTAGAAATTTTTCTCTTCTAGTAATTTTTTATTTTTTAAAATTTATTTAATTTTGTATTGGATTTTATTTATAGCAGTTTTGAAAAAAAAAGGTTGTTGTAGTCCTTTTACAAATTTGGGCCAAATTGTTTTGGCCATTTAGCACTTCTCTCTTTTTTAATACTTATAAAGTTATTTTAACTTTTAAAAAAATTTAATTATAAGAAGATAAACACGGAATGAGTATTTAATTTAATTTAACGAAGCGGCAAATACACATAAACATCCAGGATCTTCACTAAAAATAAGCAACCTTTTACTTCACTGATTAGTCTCTACAGAGAATAAAAGACAAGTGCTGAAATCGATGTTGAGCTATCGTTGAACCATCGCCGATCACCAAGCTGTATGAGGTAAATAAGTAATCTTTATTCCCTCCATAATAATTTCAGCCTTAACACAGTCAATTTTTGCTTGTACTTGCCCAGATCTATGAATTCTTGGTTTTGCTTTCTCAAATTTCAGGTTTCTTGAATACCCTTTTAGTTATATTTTGAGCGGTAATTGTCTAATAACATGTTTCTTGGATACCCTTTTAGTCATTTTTTGAGTGATAACACTGATAATATGTTTTGCCCATTTTACAGATTTAATTCTTGGTTTTGTTTGAGGCTGTAATGCTGTAGTGAGCTCATTTTTGCGAGATAAAGTTGTGGGGTGAAAAATGTTGGGTCGGCCCTCAATTTTGCTGTCTCGGACTGGAAGTTTCAGGCCAGAAAATTTGGGTCACAATGCTATGGCAATGATAGGGAACCTCTGCTTCGCTATATTTGTACTTGGGGTTTTGATTTTCACTATAATTGCTGCGACTTATCAACCTGAAGACCCTTTATTCCACCCTTCAGAAAAAATCACTAATTTCCTTACTTCCAAATCTAATGCTACATTTAGAGCTGATGATACTGTTGTGAGGACTGGTGAGGACTTTCTTGGTGCTAATCAGACAGCGTTTTCGACTTTTATAAACCTTAATGATGTTGATGTTTCGGGGGGTGACAATGGAAGTGTTACTGAGAGTAATTTGGATTGTCGTGGCAAGATTGATGATCCCATTGATTGCACCGACCCGGATGTGTTTCATTTGTTGATGAGGGCTGCCATTGAGAAGTTTAAGGACATACATTTTTACCGGTTTGGGAAGCCGGTCAGGGGGTTAAATGATAGTTCCTGCCATATGGCGTGGCAGTTTAGGCCCAAGGAAGGGAAGACTGCTGCCTTTTATAAGGATTACCGGTCTTTTGTGTTTTCTAGGTCGGAAAACTGCACCCTTGATGTGGTTAGTATAGGTGATTATCACTCTGGTGGAAATGCTAGGAAGAGGAAGAGAAAGAATAGGTCAGGATCTGACATAGCTCCTCTTAAGCTAGATGAGGGGTTTGAGAAGGCAACCCCTAAAACAGAGGGCGAACCTATTGCTCTGCCTGTTGTTGGTGAAGCTGTAAATGACTCGCTTCCTGTGGTGGAATCAGAGAGTTCATTTGGTAATGGTAAGTATTTGATTTATTCTGGAGGTGGGGATAGGTGCAAGAGCATGAGTCATTACCTTTGGAGCTTCATGTGTGCATTGGGGGAGGCTCAATATTTGAACAGGACTTTGATAATGGACTTAAGTATTTGTTTATCCAAGATTTACACATCATCTGGTGTAGATGAGGAAGGAAAGGCTTTCAGGTTTTACTTCGATTTTGAGCACTTAAAGGATTCAGCATCAGTCCTCGATAATGTCCAGTTTTGGTCAGATTGGAAGAAATGGCATAAAAAAGACAGACTAAGTCTTCATCTTGTGGAGGATTTTAGGGTTACACCAATGAAGTTATCTGGAGTGCAGGATACTTTAATCATGAGGAAATTTGGTTTTGTAGAGCCAGATAATTACTGGTACAGGGTATGTGAGGGTGAGACAGAATCCGTCGTTCAACGACCATGGCATCTGGTATGGAAATCAAGACGATTGATGGATATTGTTTCAGCTATTTCATCGAGGTTGAATTGGGATTATGACTCAGTTCATGTTGTAAGGGGGGAGAAGGCAAGGAATCGTGAAATGTGGCCACATTTGGCAGAAGATACTTCTCCAGAGGCCCTACTGTCCAGCTTGCAGAACAAGATCGATGACGGGAGGAACCTGTATATTGCAACCAATGAACCAGATACATCCTTTTTTGACCCTTTAGGAGACAAGTATTCCACCCATTTCCTTGATGAATATAAAGATCTTTGGGATGAAAACAGTGAGTGGTACGCAGAGACGGCAAAACTCAATAATGGGAATCCCGTCGAATTTGATGGGTACATGAGGGCTTCAGTTGATACGGAAGTTTTCTTGAGGGGAAAAAAGCAGGTTGAAACATTTAATGATCTAACCAGAGACTGCAAGGATGGGATCAATACATGCACTTCGTCCAGCTAATTTCCAACTGGCATTTGAAGCTTTACTCTCGGGTTTTTTGGATAAATCTATACCATTCTGTTGTTTTAGGTAAGTTTGGTCTTAATTTGTAGAATGAATTCGTATTTGTCTATTTTGAAAAAGCAATAACAGATTATTTCTTTACTTGGTACCTCTTTATAGTGTAGTTGCATTGTACTCGGTTTCTGCTCAAGCTTGTATCCTTTATCTGGTAAGTTAATAAGAACGTCATTTGTGTTCCTGACTTAAATTGCAGTTGTATTTATCGTGAAATTCTTGTATTATCTCATTTTGTGCTTACGCAAATCAAAATGCTTCTCTCAGGCTTTGATTCCGGAAGAAAATGAATAATTTTAATGGCCAAACGGGTAGTTAATGCATTCTAGCGTATTTCCATTTCCTCCGCAAGTATAATAACGTATTTGACATATATGGAATAACTCGATTGCATCCTTGGTTGCTTACTGCTACTAGTTGGCTTGTTAAGATAGAATATGTTTTTTGAGTGTCGTCGAAAATAGGTAGATTGACAACTCAGTTGCTTATTTTCATTTCCTAAGGTGTTTGATTGTATTGCAAACTATAGGCATGTGTCTCTGGATAAGTTCTCTGTCAAGCCCCGCCATTTAGTCTGCTTAAAGATATGATCAAAACGGAAGGCCAATTACTTACGTGCTATGGCTGTTTTGAGAAAACAACAAAGACACTGTGATGGTTCTAGTGGAAGACTTGGTTGTCACGACCCAAATCCCTTGGTTGGGGGTTTATCACGACCCAAATCTCGGGTTATGATGCCGTACAACCCTCCGGTAGACAAGCCTATTCCTACAGCCAGGGGCTACTCGCAATGGGCCATAAACACTCACAATCAATGACTCTAGCAATAACATAGCCGACAATATACAGTAGCGGAAGCAGGAAAGAAATATATACAACTCAAATCCCAAAACCTGGTGTCAGTGACACATGAAACTACTAAACAGAGTATCCAAAAGAAGAATACAAATATAGCTACTACAAAATAGCACTACACCAGGCCTGCTATGAACAAAATAAAGCTGGCTAAAACAGTAAGGAAGACACTCAGCTAGAATAGCAAAGCTCACAGTAGTCTCCGCAATCAGCATCTACCCAACACGATTTCGGCGTCTTCGATAACCCATACTGGTATTTGCACCATAAAACAGTACAGAAGTGCAGCATGAGTACCAATATAAATACCCAGTAGACATCATAGGACGACGGGGCTAAAATAAAATATAGGTAAGGAAATGACGAGAAAGTAAAACAGGTCAATGACAGTAGGAAAACAACAATAAAAGCTAGCTACTAGCACGAAATTAGGTGATAAGAGCTGAACAATAATTACCCCAGCAGGGACCAAGTACAGAAACTATGCAGTAATACCAACATAGCCGTTGCCTAAGGAAAATGACCAACAACCTCGAAGAACTGGAATCGAACCAAAGGAAACACACATGAACTCCAACTGAGTATCAAAATCGATACGGCCGTATCCGAAAGTAAAACAGGCTTAAATGTAAGGGAAGCTAAGTGAAGAACAGAAAATAAACACACAAAACCTACCTGACACCTCATCCCGTTGGTAGGCACACACAGAACAACAAAACCCACCGTGCTTAAGCCCAGTGAGCACAAACAACACGAGAATGAATGCCTAGGGGTGCCGAAAAGTAAATCAGTGTAGTGTCATCTCGTACCAGGGGTCTATGGCCCAATAGTGCTAAATATTAGGGTCT
>JBDJHY010000102.1:11471912-11482289 GCA_039654485.1 Withania somnifera | reverse complement strand
GAGACCGTTGAGGAGAAATTACTTGGTCTTGGAATGGTGTTTAGAGAAGTATGTATCGCCCTAGAGCCGAAGGAATTATGTTTTTGGTTGAAATAATACGGAAAAGGGTAAATTGGGCTTAGTAAGGGAAATGTTGGGCCTTTTGGTATGGGTAGGCCTTATTCATCAGCAGGACTTATATTGCCAGTCGCGGCATACCGCGATCTTTCTGTGAGGGCGCAATCGCGCTTAAGAAAATGCTGGTCATTTATCGCGATCGAGCTGACTGGGCGAGATCACGCCGAAAGAAGAACAGGTTACTAAACGCGATCGCGCCTATGGACCGCGATCGCACAGAAGGGGAAAATGTTGCTCATCGTGATCGCGCCTCAGGGGCCGTGCTTGTACAGAAGGAAATCTGCACCAGTTACAGATTACAACTGTAAATTTCTAGATTTTGCACCAGTTGGTTCGGGGATCAAACGGAGTCCAATTTTGACATTTCAAATATACAAACTGTATGGAAACGACATTTTGGACTCAATGGAATCGACGAAACTGAATTTCGAGGTCATTTACTCAAAATGACCCCCTCAAACCAAAATGGCCTAAAGCGCATTTCTCCACCAACAAATCAAAAACGCAACGACAAGCCCAAAAATTATACAAATACCTTACCTAGCCTAAAATCATTATTTAGAGCTTCTAGAAGTGTCAGAATTCCAATCCGATACTTCGAACATCGAATTACCACTCAAGCTCCACTTTAAGTCATAAACTTAACTAAAATCTACAATTTCGCATAACTTGCAAACGAAATCTCCAAAACACAAACTTAAGGTCAATATTGACTTTGTTTGGTATTTCGAAGCTAACAAAACTGTCTGAATTAAAAATCAGAGATTGTTTTGAAGGAAAGTTGACTTTGGTCAATGAGTACTTAGTTTTAGGCTCTTAAAATAGGGAATTTAAGATATTTCTCGACCGAGTCGCCAGGGATCCAAACTGTCGATCCCAACAAGTCATAAATGACTTAGGGCAACAACCAAAATGCTCTAGAATGCAAAACTTCGCGTATATATCATAAATGACCATGAGGTCATTACAATTTTTCTTGAATGTTGCTAATTCGGTAGTATGCGAGTGTTGATTAATATTTGAGGTTACAATAAATTTTTTATCGAATCAATCAAAGGACAGAAATAAACAAAGAGCTAGAACCAAAGAAGATAACTACGAAAATAAAAATAAAAGTACACAAAGAAATGTACAACGAAAGAACGGACTCAAGAACTACTAATCAACTAAGTAAGAACAATTACTAGTTAAGTAAGTTTAAGAATCAAAAGAAATGAAGCTAGAATCAAAATAAATGAAAATAAAAATTGAATTCTTGAGTTGAGCTTAAGGGGATGTTTTGAGATGATTGGAGATGAGTTAGGGTCACTTTTGTATCCACTAAGTCTACAAAGGGTCATCCTTACCGTCGGCAATCACCTTATACCGCCAAGATAAGTGGTGTATAAGTTGGACAGTGGCGGTCAAAGGGTGGAGGGTGGAGGGTGGAGGGTGGAGGGTGGAGGGTGGCGGATTGCCACTTGGGTTGGAGGCCTAGTTCTATACTGCCAAGACTTCCAAAATGTTGAAACTTGTGGGTTTTCATCCTTGGTTGCAATTCTTGGGTAATTTTGGATTTCGTGATCCTTTTTCACTTAGAGTTAACCTTTTATGAATGTTTTAACACTTTTCACCACTTTTGAATAAGAATTTCGGATCAAATATACTTTTCTTTCTTCTTCTTCACCAAGAACAAACCCAAAAACACCAAGAACAACTTTTGAGTTACAAATTCCCAACACCCCTTAAATAAGCTCCAAATTACTTCAAATTCAACCATGAGTTTCTTTCAAGGTGTAGAACGCTACTTTTCAACCCCTAAGTTCAACCCAATTGAACACCAATTCTCACCACCTTCAAAATTTAAAGAGCACCATGAACATGATGAGCTCTAAAATTTGAACTCCCTCAAAACAACTCCAAACCTCACCAAAATTGAAACCCAAACTCCTCTTGATATGGGAAACAATTCTCAATACCTCTGAGGTCCTCATTTTCGAGACCGAAATTTGAAAAAGTATGAAGGACTATGAACTCCCCCAAAACCCCACTCTCAAACTAGTTTGAAATTGAATGAAACTTGAGATTTAAGTTCCCCTTGATGAAAGGAACGAACCTTAATAACAATTAGCCTTCAATTTCAAACTAATTTTCCCTAAAATTAAAATCCATTTTAAGTTTTCTTCAAGTTCATGAAGAACATGAAGAACACCCAAAATCTATACTTAAGGATTTTAACTCATTTTCACTCCAATTTTGAGATTTGAACTCCAAATAGGTTAGAGATAAAACCCAAACACTTTTCGAGCTCAAATAACACGTCAAAATCTTTAGATTTCAACACCCACCTTTAACCTTCAAAACTTCAACTCTCAACAATGGTTTATGTCAAACCCAACTCCAATGAAATTCAATTTTCGGATCTAGACTCAAGTAATACTAGAAAAATTAAATCTAGTATTAGACTTGAAATAAGACACCAAAATCAAACTTGATTTTTGAAAATTCTTTTATTTTTCTAAAATGTTTAATTTTTTTCCTTTTCTTTTTTTGACTCAAAAGATAACAAAACCCCAAGATTGAATCTCGTAGAAACGGAACTCAAATGCGGCTTTGATACCAATTGATGCTATATCGGATAATCCAGAAGTAAAATACAAAATAAAAAACAGATAAAGAAGGAAATAAAGATAGATTGATAGATACCGAGACACAAAGATCAAAAACCAATAGAACTAAAGGCTATCATTTTATATTTATCCTAGCACCACGACTTGACAAAAATCACAAGGAAATTGACTTTCTTGAAATTTTCGTTTCTTACAAAGTTCATACACAAGCTTATCATCTCTACCAAAGAGATATACACTCAAAGAGTATTTTTATCATCCAAAACATTCTTGTTTATCAAAATGAAATAAGACCTGTTTATACTAAGTAGGAAAAAGGGAGAAGACTATCTATTATAAAAATATCCTTAATGAAGTAAGAGTAAGAGTCTTGTTTGGCACTTCAATTCATGAATTTAGAAAACTCATGTCTTGGCCTTCCTTGCATGCTCCCCTTTTCTTTATTCCATCAATGCCCTCCTTCATACTATCTTCCAAAGCTTGCGGGCTTGTACGTATATAACTCTAATATTCTTCAAGGTCTCTATCTTCTCAAACACATAGTGCATAGCTATAAAACTTGCACTAAGAACTCCCGGAAGAACTTTAAACATCTTAAATATGCTTTATTGGTTCCCATTGGCTCGTGCCCTCTTAGTTTGACCTTTAAGTCTTGATCTAGCAAGGGTAGGGTTAGGCCGGATTGCACCAGGGGTCATTTGGTAGAGTGTATTACAATAGTACATAATATAGTATATTAGTATTGCTTGAATTAGTAATACTTGTATCAGTTCTTTTTGCATTAATTATGGTGAGATTTTTCTTATAAAATATTTGATTCGGTGTACTAAAAATAAAATATCTTTTTATTAGGATACATGTTGAGAAAGATTTGATGGGTAATAATGTCATTACTCAAGTTAATGCATGTATTGAAATTCTTGGGGTCGTTTGATACGCGGACTAGATTATCCCGGTATTATAGTCTTGAAATTATAATTCCTAGACTAGTTTATACCATATGGAAGATGATAAAATAGTCTCATCTTAAGTGAGTTGTTTTTTGCTTTTTTTGCTTTTTTTGCTTTTTTTTCAAATTCAAAATAACTTAATTGTTCAAAGTTCAATAAAATGTTGGAAATATCTGTTTTCAAGGCTAATTTTGAAATAACTCAAAGAGAAAAAAATGAAAAGTTATGTCCTAGTTACTTATATGGGTGTTTATTACCTCAACAAATTAAGTTAATATGGGGCGGAAGGAGTATAAATTTAGTACCAAGTTTAATGATGGGATATCCACTTTATCCATGTACCAAACGAGTTTTTGGTATTAGTATTACTAATACACACCTTAATACATAAAAGACATAAAAGAGTGTATAAATAGTGCAAGAGTTAGTTATACATAGGCTGAAAGAATGTGCCAAACAAGATACTGGTAATGCAAAAGATTAATGCATTATTTTGTTTAATACACTCTACTAAACGATCCCAAAGCGTATAACTAATACATGTATTAATTATACATAGACTGAAATTCTACTCCCTCCATTATCATTTTAATTAGCCTTGTTGATTTGGCACTTTCCTTAATAAAATATTTATTAGGAATTTATTTTACTAAATTAGTCTTATTAATTATGCTTTGAAAATATTAGTTTGAATATTGTACCTTTTATATTATCATTTAATGACAAAAGTAATATTAAAAAAAATGATAAACTTCTCTTGATTTTACAAATTGGACAAGTAAATTAAATTAACTATTTTTAATAAGAGGGCCGACTAAAATGAAATAGAGGAGTACCAAATAAAGAATTAAACACTTCCTCCGTTTCATAATAGTTCACCACGTTACTAAGAATAATTATTTTGTATTAGTTGTCCATCTTACTAATTCAAAAAAGCGTTAATTAATTTTTTTTTCATATTACCCTTACAATTAATTATTTTTTAAGTGTTCATAGTTGTCTCTAAAGTTTCAAAGAATTTTCTTAAAGAATAAATTAGTAAGACTACTTGTTTATTTATAATTTATTAATATGCGTCTGAAAAAATAGTCAATTAATAAAGGGCCAAAAAAAATATATCATGACTATTATACGCATTATATACTTTAATACATTCATACCAAAAGACCCGTTAGAGTCGGCTTTCTTATCTAATTTGTGAAATTGTAGTGCCAGCATTTAATATGATTATGCAATTTACAGCTGAATTCCCATTTTCTCCAAAATAAAAAGGGAAAATATGCAAGGTCTTCAAGCTTGTTATTTCTTGCATTTAGGTGTGACAAAATCAAATTTAATTTGCTTAATTTGATTAGATTTAAGTTGATTATTGATTAGTTTATTTATTAATTTAATTTATTTTAATATGATATATTTCATTCTATTAAAAATCAAATTGATATATAAATGATTCATGAGAAATTTTATCAAAATTATTTTTATTTTTTTATTTTATATAAATTATGTATAATCATAATAATAATAAAAATTATGAGGTACAAAAAATTTATAAAGGAACAAAAACAATTAAAACTTAGTAAAAATTGTGAATTGAGTTATGATTACCTAATCCGTTTTAACCAACACGTTTTGCCCAAACAAATTTAGATAGGATTGAGCCTTGACTCGTTTGTTGTTATGACCCGTCCAAATATGACTTAACTCGCTCAATTGACACCCCTAATTACAGCCGAAATTTTTGAATTTGTAATTAATAAAATCAGGGTACAGTTTATGAAAACATAAAAAATAATAGATATTTGGTGAAATAACTAAGTTACATATAAGCTGATCCAAATAATAACATCGTATAAAAATGGACTTCACATTTTCTTTCTTTTTTTTTTTTTTGGTTTGGGGGTCCCACTCCATGCATCTTTTGGCATCAATGGTGGATAGGATGACTAGTTGATCCTTCATCTCTCCAAATTAATTAGCATACTTTTCTTTTTAAAATTTAAAAAATATAAAATTTTGATTAATATTTTGAAATATATTTTTAATTATGTTAAAATAAAGAAAAATTGTAAGTTATAGTAATTTTTATATAATTTATAAATAATTAAAATTTTATTTTAAAATATTAACTAATCTAATCTAATTTAGCTTTGAAAATTAATCAAATTGACTTTCGAAAAATAAAATATGCCAACTAATTTGAGACGGAGGGAGTACTAAAATATTAGTAATTCATGTACTATACGAGTATAAAAAATTTTTTTTTTTTTGATAATAATAATAATAATTATAAAAGAAAATAGTGGTGTCAAAAAAAGAAATGACAAGAGCCTCAGGAAGGGCAAGCATAAACATGAGAGCAGAAACTAAGAGTCATTGTTGGACAGGAATTGGTTTTTCTTTTGGGAGGAATTCTCATTAAAATACTTTGTCTATCTGCTGTTATTCATTGGAAAACCTATTGTGTTTTCAACATTTGTGTATCTTCAGGTATTATATGATTTCTTTTTTATAAACCAACTTTCATTTTTGACATACTACCATGCATTTTCATTTGAATTCAAGGAAGAAAAGAACACATTTTCTGTTCTTGAAAAATACTGTAATCGGATTTCTGCCCCCAAAACCAGAGAAATAAGTGAAATAAAACTTCATAAATTTTCTGGATTATATCCTCGTTTTCTCTTTTTTTCTTTCTCCCTTTGTCTTTGTCCTTTTTTATTTTCGACAATGGTAATGATCGGACAACTTGCATACATTGCACATGTTAACCTTTTTTTTCTTTCACAAGCATAAAATACCAAATAATTGTGCCTAAAAGTGACGGAGTTGGAGAGTTGGAAATGGTTCATCCGGACCCTATATATAAGGTTAGTTTTTGTTCTTTTGATATATAATAATTATAATAAATGATAAATGCGAAATATTTAGCCTCCACCAGCGGTGCCTATCAAGACTTTAGGCAAACCAAAAGAAGTCAATGTAACTATCTGCTATGATTTCAATGTTGATTTCACTCTTTTCACCGATTCTAAATGTGCATCAGAATTTCCTTCCAAAATGTTAAACAACATTTTGTTCAAGAAACGAAGTTGTCATATGACATACAAGATGCCGTCTCCTCGTCATCAAGTTCTCATATGACACACTGCGCGAGTGCTAGTTACGACTTTGCAAAGATCAAGAGCCCCTAACAATGGCTCCCTTTTGCAGAATCCACTCAAGGAATGGCTGAACAATCAAATGTGAGTGAACAATCAAATGAGATTAGGCGACCTAAGAAGAAGTTGATTGTGCCAAGCAGCGTATTAGAGGGCATGAAGCACCCGTCAACTTCAATGCCATCCACCTTCAGGCCAACCAAAGAGCGCAAAGCATAATTGTTTGTGCTCACCAACCACACATGCCGGTTCTTTCAGATGCAGATACCACAGGACCTCTAGCCTGTCCGTTGGGGGTGCTGAAAAATTACCCTACACTAATTTCTGATGCCTAGCATGGATGCTTGAATTTTACCCAAGTAATGTTCATCTTCGGGATAACTCTTAATTGTCCTCTAGCATTTCATCTGTAATTAAGATGTGATTAAAGACTCAATTTTCTGTCTTTTCTCCTTTCCCTTTGATCCTTGATCTTTGTTTACTATAGCTTGCTGATCTGATTCCTAAAGTTGTAAAGTCATGAAGAATGCTTGGTTGTACATTATTTAATATAATTTTTAAATTCTGAGTTCTATCACTGCACATGTTTTGCCTAACCTCCTCCACCCACCCAAAAGAAAACCAAAAAGAGAAAATGAGGGAAGTAAAAGACAGATACCTTAAAATGTTTGATCCTCGTTTAAACTTTTGACAACCTGGCAGCTTCCCAACTATGCTGCTTGGATTTCTAAAAAAAAAATATTGCACGGTGCATGTCCGATCCTTCAAAAAGTAGTGCATTTTGGAGGATCCAATACGGGTGCGTCTGATATAACCTTTCATAAAACACCCAATTAAGCAAGCAGAAAGAAACTATCACTTGATATCTAGGCAAGAAGATGCAAAACATAATAAGAAAATCTTTCATATATTATGTACAAGAATATATGAATTCGTGGTCACAGCAAAGAGACCCGTCACTCCAAGAGGACGCGCAAACATTACAAATATGAAAACTACAGAACTACCCAATGTCAAAGATCACCATTGCATGTACTCGGCCTGTACAGTACAAAGCTGTACACCAGAAAATCCTCAGATGTATAGTAGTGTTATAGCCTCAATAAACTTCTCACTCACATAGGACAAGTATCTTCTTCGGCTTCCTGAGGCATCATGTAATTCCTGCAAAGTGGACACGTTACATTCCAGTACTTGAGCCACTTCTCTAGGCAAGGCTTGTGGAAAACATGGCCACAAGAGAGATGGTTTATCTCAGCATCAGGCTCAAAGTCCGTCAGACAGACGGAGCACTCTTTCTCAGCATGGTTAGAGATACAGATTGAATCATAACGAATTGCAGGGGTACGGCTTCTGAACTCCTCCATATATGACTCCGATGGGCTTCTGCGACATTCAAACTGGTCCAAGGCGCCTTCGATGGAATATTCATCCCATGATGCGATGCGGATGCCAATCACATGAAGGATCGATCGGACTATCTCCTTAACAATGGAGATGGATATGGCTGTGTTCACTAAAATCACACAGAGGACTCCTGCATCTGCTGGAGTTGGATACTGCGAAAGGCCCATAATGGATTGGAATCTAGTCACAAACTGAAACATCAGTCATTAGTAAAGACGTATACAAATCCCGGCAAAACTATAAACTGGCTAAATGAAGAGCATAAATACGTTCTCAAACAAGAACAACAAGACCACAAGTTTCATATTCTTTTTGCAAATCAGTCAAAATCCATCTCCCAGCCAAGTTGAAATATATTTATATTAAGCTAAATATCACTTCCCAGAATTACTTCCTATATACTACAAGTAGACTGGAAGAAACAGCTTGCTCAGAGGTAGTAATGGCTGTATAAGAATATTAGTCAAGATATGCAATACTATCTCTGTTTCAATTTATTTGTCTGCATTTGACTTGACACGAAGTTTAAAAAAAATAAAGAAAACTTTCAAATCATGTGGTCTTAAACCAACGACATATATAACGTACCAATATATCCTTAATAATTGTGATATAAATATGCCACATGGAAAGTGGAATTAAAGAGTTATCAAAAAGGGAAAGAATATTCTTTTCTAAACAGATTAAAAAGGAAAGTAAGACAATCAAATTTAAACAAAGTGAGTATTAAGGTTCATCATGTCCTTGCCCTTTTCTCCCCATACTTCTTGCCAGTAGAAAGCAAGATGATCCGAAACAGATGATCATTGGAAAGACCAGAACTTGTGGAACAAGAGTTTACCTAGGCTGAAATTAAGAGATGATCTTCTAGCAGAAACTTCAGAAGAAGTTGAGTGCACTGGACCTGCGTAGAAAAAGCCATAATATATATCAATCAGTCAATTATGAGGAAAAGTTAAAGGAGCCCATAGCAGTAAGCCGATTATAAATGGAACATACTCCTCCTAGAAAAGCAGATTTCGACTATATGGAAGAAAGCAGAAACCAAATCAAGAAATGATAATTGGAGCTATGTACACATATAAACAAGACATGGAAAGCCCCATTATTGAATAAGTTTTTATCTTCTTTAAAAGTTCAGCAACAAATCCAAAATTTTACGAACATGGATCGAAGAACCAATGAAATTTCCGTTAAACTGCAATAATTTCAGTTTCCTCATACCAAATGTAAATAGACCAAGGAAAAAAAGAACTCCCTTTTCAAGATAATAAAGAAAAAAAAAATCTGTGGTAAAGACTTCTGAAAGGTATATCCTTGAGATGATATGAAATCTCATACCACCAGTTGTAAATTACTATACAATAGAGCACCCAAAATAGAACTTTTTCAACATTGAAAAATCAGCCCTTTCAAGTACCAATTATACATCATCAAGAAGCACTAGGAAAAGAGGAAAAATCAAACCAAATGGAAAAAAAAAAATCAGTTCAAAGGGGCACTAGCAGGAAATACAACACAATTCTTGAACACTAAGATCTAATTACAGATCAAGACTCACTTATTACCATAAAAAGATTCTTTTGTTCTTGTTTGCAAGACCATACAAAGATGTTTGTGAACCACTAAAAGGATACATAATTGAGAAGAGATAAGATACAGTACTATTAATAGATAAAGGGTACTAAGTACTTACTTTATATTATAGGTGTAGTAGGAGCTAGAGAAGTCGAGGTTTTCTTTAGTTTGAAATTGCAAAAATATTGGGAGAGAAATTATTGTTAGGGAATAATGGTAAGGTTGTAGACTCATACGATTCCAAGAGAGGACAATGTTGATAATGGTTGATGATGGACACCTCTATCAACCCTCAAAGACCCCTTCTATTATAATAATAATAAAAACTATTAATATAATAATAATATATTATTATTATTATTATTAATTTCTTCCTAAAATACTTTTTAATATTTTTTTCAAAAGTTAAAAAAATATTTTTTGATTAATATTTTAAAATATATTTTTTAATTATATTAAAAAAAATATAATTTATAGGACTTTATATCTATAGGATAAGATTACAAATTAGTATATGAGAAATATAGAATTTGTAAAAAGAATAAGATTTAGAAACAA
>JBDJHY010000102.1:11417679-11430475 GCA_039654485.1 Withania somnifera | reverse complement strand
CCTGTGGAAAAAATAAGGTCTTATGAAGGAAAATCCAACCTAGTTGACTGGAGATCCCAAGATCTAGGTTCAATGGGACAACCTACTTGTAAGATTTTGGTAGTTTACTGTGGGGGTAACCTCAATTCATTCCTATCATGAAACAATGATGATATGGTTAAGGTTAGCAAGTTGTTTCTTTAATGACTCTTAAGGAAGTAACTGTGGATTACTTCAGACTTAAGAAATTAGCTATTTGAGAGAGAGGTAGGGCCACTTAAGGGAGAATTCGCCAGGCTTAATTCCTTAGAAACTCTTGCAGAACTAGGATGGGTTCATGGACAAAATGAACCAAATCATGAGAAATGAATATGGAAATGATTCCTGTGTAATGTGTGTGGGTTCCTTACACTAGACATCCAGACAGTTCAAGGACATCGCGTTAACTGGACTGCTAGTAAGGTAAGCATACTTTACAAGGGAGAAGTTCAAAGGGTAACACCTACTTTTCCTATGCAGGAGTAAATTGATGAACACTAAATATTGAGTCAAAACAATTTTCATTCATGTATTTTGGCTTCTAGCAAATAATGTTATAGAGAACATATTATACAGTCAAATATCACTACAACAGTATTTCACTCTAACAATCAAGTTTTCTTTGAGAAGGTGATAAACTATCGAGTTCTTAGGATGAGTAATAAGAATGGGCTAACTAAAGTTCTGATTCATTGGAAAAGAAAACTCGAGGAAGATGTGACTTGGGAGAAGAGTACTTGGCGGAGTCAAAATTTGACAAAGGGTGTACAAATTTTCTTTTCATTTGTATTAAGGGTGTGCGACATTAAATATACAGACATTTAACCTCTATACATAACATAATTTTTCAACGAAGAGTATGCTCGTGACCACCATCGCAATAGGTGGCTCCGCCCATGGTTGGAAGAGTAACTAGTAGATTACCTTAAGACAACCTCAAGAAGGACGTCTAGTTCAACTTGAACCTGTCAAGGGCTTGTACATTGACCGTTGGCAGGGGAACATGTGAGACTCAAAATGTGACAAATTGTCTACACTAGTTGGGTTGGGTGGAACGGTAAGTCCAATTTCCTAATTTATAACAAATATGAATATTTTATGTTTCCTTTTATTTATTTATGATTGATATTGCTTATTATATGCTTTTTATTTTTGGAAAAGGTGGGGGGAGATCAATAATTACACTTCGGAATGAGTTCACTAGAGATGTGGTTATAGTGGAGCCTGGAAAAGTAACATATACTCCTTTCATTTTAAAATATTTTCCACATTTTCCTTTCGAGAGAGAATTATTTGTAAATTAGAATAACTTAATGTTTAAAATTATTTGGATTTTTGAAAACTATATGAAAAGTACTTTAAGTTTCCGTCAGAGAATTCAAAACTTCACTTGTTGTATTATATCGTGTGATTGTCGTACAATATTTTGTAGGACATGATAAAAATAGAAAGATGTACGCCCGTGAAACGCATTCACTGACATTTACTAGGTTCTTACAAATGAAACAGTGTTTTTTTGAGGTCAAATAGTCCTAGTCACACATATTCTAGAAAAACTGTGGATTTATAACCGAAATTCTTGAAGATCCTAATTCCTTTTTTTTGGGCATAAAAAATAACGAATAAGAAACGCACATTTGTGAAATGCATCCACTTTTATTTACTAGGTCCTTATAGATGAAAATATGTAATTTATGGACAAACTATCTTTGTCGCACATATTCTAGAAAAATCGTAGACTAATACCCACCGAAATCCTCTGAAATCATAAATTCCTATTTCAGAGTCTAAAAAATCATAAATGAGTGATGTATGCCCATGAAATGCATTCACTATTATTTACTGGGTCTTTACAAATAAAAACATGTAGCGTGAGCACAAACAGTCCATGTCGTATATATTTTAGAAAAATTGTGGACTAATACATACCGAATTCCTCTGAAATCATAATTCCTGTTTTGGGGTACAAAAAATTAGAGGTATTGACATTCTCGTGAAATGTATTCACTGTCTTTTACTAGCTACCTATAGAAGAAAATGTATGATTTGAAGAAAAACAGTCCTGGAAGCACATATTCTAGAAAAACTGTTGATAAATATCCACTCATATCCTCCAAAATCATAAATTCATATTCTGAAGAAATGAGCAACGTATGCCCATAAAATAATTCACCATTGTTTACTAGGTCAACACAGACGAAATGTGTAATTTGAGAAAAAATATTTGATCAGAGGTGAAAGTATATACTTGAATACCTTAATCTACCTATATTTTAGCCTTGTTTTGAGAATAATTTGTAGCGTTTGCAAGCGTAAATGTGAATAATGGTGTAAATAGGTGCTAAGTACCTTTTTTAACATGCTTATAACTCATCTAGTCCAAAACAAGTGCAAAATGAAGGAAAAAAGGTTAGACGAGATCACATGTTCAAAACGGTAATTCTAGGCATGTTTTAGTTGTTTCTTTTGGGGTTTTGTGGTGAATGGACCAATAGTTTGTTATGAGATTTTGTAGGTTGATGTTGGAACTTATTTTCAGGCTAAACATTGTGTGAAACAAGCATAACACACAAAGGAATTAAGAGCATGATTTGGAAACCACTGTCAACCTAGTACAATCTATGAAGTTTATAGAATCAATAGGTAAGCCTAACATGAAGCAAAATTGGAATGAAAAGTCAAGATGAGATGCTGAAATTATTGGTAAACTGTGGTCCTTCTCGACGTTCCAAATACCTGAAAATCTGTCCTTCACAACTCACACTATGTACCAGGGGCACAAACGACCTGGGTGACCTGGAAAACTTATGGGCTTATGTGGTATTATTAAAACATTGTTTGGGGTTGCTTTGGACGTTTTTGGAACCTATTTAAGATGGGCTTAGCATCTAAAATGCCCATCTTTGGATCAAAACGAAATTGGAACACAAGAGAGAGCTAGAATTCAACACTTAGGGTTCTTTTCTTCTTTAGGTTTATTGTATCTGTTACTTACAGTTTTCATTATGAAGATTGCTTGTGAATATATAAGTGGCTAAAGACCCTCTTTTTGGGGGTTAAGGCGACGAAACATGAATGCTTAAATTGGTTTAAAGTTGGTATATGTTGATTATTAATTGATTGTGCCTATTATTCTTATGGTAGTATTCTAAAGTGTCGTGAATTTTACGATAAACAATTGGCTACTCTTGAATTCAGGAGACGACGAGAGGGTTAGAATGTGGAATAATAGGAAGTGTGGATCACATACTACACTATAGTAGGAGTGATTGTCCTTAGGGTAGGGATATACCTAGGATGCTCCTCTTGGTCCAATACCGGAAAATAAAAGGAATGCACTAGACTTGGTTGATCTGTCTCCGCTCAACAGTGTAGTTAGGTCGTCAAATGCAGCAGACAGTTAGAGGATTAGAAGACCATGGCCATATTATTAACCCTAAGATCAACAATAAAGATAATTAACTAAACCAACGCAAGCTATAGTAAGGCATGATTGTGGAGTGAAGTCTTAACTCCAGAACTCCCTAATATTTGGTTACACTACAAAGATCACAAATTTATCTTGCTTTCTTAGTTAGGTCAAAATTTCAATTCTTTAATCTTGTTTTAATTCTCACACATGTTAAATAGAAAAGTTTACTTAAAATTGGTAATAGGCTAACTACAAGTCCCTTGGGTACGATATCCCGGCTCTGTAAAGAGCCACTACATTACTTGTTAGACCACGTACACTTACGCGTATGCAAAAATCCTATCAAAAAAACCCCACCAAGTTCTTCAAATGCACTAGAGTTTGGATTTTAATCCTTTAAGGTAATTTCTCCACTATGGCTTGATAAATTAATATCAACATGATATGGGTAGACTATGTAATACGTATGGTAGATATTAGTTACTTAATAGAGGTTGGACAGGTGCTCACTCAAGGGTTATTAATGGGGGTTAGTGAATGGAGAAACTTGAAGTAACAGGTTGGTGGTTGAAATGAATGACCATAAATGATCACAAAAGTTGTCAATAGACTATATGAATGGGGGAAATGAGATCGGTGAGTTAAGACTTCACTCTTGATGGCCTAGGATTAATCCCAATAGTTGAAACTACACTAAATAAGCGTTGAATGACATGTTTAGGCCTTTATGTATATATTGAACTAAGTAAACCTTGAATGATATGTTTAAGCCTTATCATGTGCTGGCCTGATTCTTTTTCATAGGACAAGCACATGGAAGGTTTTCTTAAGTATAGCGATGAGACTCGAACCGTGGACCTTTGTCTGCTCTAACACCATATTAAAGTGTATGATCATCTCATCTAAAGGCTTAAATTATTATAGAGAGCACATTTTAATTACTCAATTATGGGTTCAACAGCTAGCATAGTTGTACATGAGTTTGGCATGATTTGAAGCGACGTTGATCATTCTGTATTTTAAAAACCCTCAGCCTTTGATGTATGCATCTATTTGGTGGTCTATGATAACAATACGATTATCACTGACAGTGACCAAGAGGGCGTTGACAGCTTGAAGCGATATCTCTTTCAGCAAATTCCAGAAAAGTTAAGGTATTTCCTAGGTATTGAAGTAGCTCAGACTCAACCAAGTATTGTCATTCCACAATAAAGTATGCTCATGGCATACTTGAGAAAACAAGGATGATAAACTGTAGACCTATCAATACCCTATGGATCTGAATATTAAGCTTCTCCCAGGTCAAAGGGGGCCTCTCTCGGTAACCATGGGAGATGCAAGAGATCAAGTTGTGTTAAATATGGTATAAGTAGATAGCCTCGATATGGGGAATATCCCCAGATCCCTGTAATTAGGAAATTAGGACATTGTGTAAATTTTAATTTTTTTTAAATTGAGATTTGGTAATATTCTTATTAGTTTCTTTCGGCATTTACCTTCTCTGTAACAACAATCTAATCCCAATAGCTTGAGGAAATAATCTTAATCAAGACATTAATTCCCAAATTCTCTTCTCTTTTCCTTGTAATTTCTCATGGTATCAAAGCCCTCCTTTTTCTAATTTACCTTCTTTCTCTCCAAAAACAGATTCTGCAAAACAGAATTGAAGAAAAAGAAAGGAAAATCAAAGTTTTCCGCCAGATTTGTTCTGTTACTGCTGTACAGCCTATTGATGATAAATCAATAGTAGTTATAAATGTCTGAAAACAATGAAAGTTTGGAAGGCCAACTTTCTCTTCCTTAGTATCACCTACAATTACTACAACAAAGCTAGATGGTAGTGGCAATTATACTTCCTGGATGCTTCAGTAGAATTGTGGTTTATAGGTCAAGGATATAATGATCACTTGATCAAAGATTCTGTGACATTGCATCAACTGAAAGGTCGACTTGGATTAAAATAGCTGCACCATTGTGTAGTCTTCTGTGGAATTCACTTGATCCTAAGTTGTTAAATTTGTTTTAGTCTCGTAAGACTTGTTGCAAAAGTATGGAACAAAGCCAAAACTTTGTACACAAATGACATACAACTCATTTACAAAGCTGTGTCAGATATTGTTCTAAGAGAATCAACAAGACATGACAACTTATTTCGGTCAGATAGAGTTCTTGAAGGATAAATTTGATTCTCTTATGCTTTTTACTGACAAGTTGGATGACAGGACACACTAAGAGACAGGTTCCTTATGTAAGAGACAGGTTCCTTATGGTTTTGGCTTTGATTGGGCTGAGAGCAGATCTCACCTCAGTTCGTGACCAAATCTTTCTAGTCCATCTGTTCCTACCTTGGAAAAAGCATTTTTAGATTACTGTGCATCATATCTGCACCACCAGAGATGATGCATCTATCATGGCTGCTTAAACTAACAATTTTCAAAAAGGATACAGAAAAGAAAAATGGAGGAACAATAAACATTGCACTCATTGTACTAAGGGAGAACATGTACCAGAGGAACTGCAACTTCTCCTCTTATATCACACTCATTGTAATAAGGGAGCAGTAAGAGAGGAATGTTGACTTTTTCATGGTAAGCCTCCAGGCAATAATAATCGCCCTCGACACGCAGCAAATGCGGCTTATAATGGAGATGAATTTTGCCCACACCTAATGATATGAATATCCCCACTTCATGCATGGTACAAGACCCTTCACCCGAAGCCAAGCCAAAGAACTACAACGCGTACAAAGGTTGCTCATGCACAAGGACACTTTGGACGGTTTTTGAAGGTAGAAGGACCTAATTTCATATGGAGAATAGCTTAGGAAGACACCCCAAGGACCAAGAAGGAGCTAGGAACAAGAAGGAATGAAGACCCGGATAGGAGGTGTTGAACGGCCAAATGGACGAACCACCTGGTCCAGGACGGTTCGGCCAATGAGAACCGTCCAATAGAAAGTCCACTGTTTAGTGGACTGCCTTTGGACTAAAGGTTGGGTGTTTCTCTCCACAACAGACGGCTAAATGGGTGTTTCACCCTATTGTTGAACTCCACAATTTCAGTTCAGTTTACTTAGTTAATTAAAGCCCATGAAGGCTAGTCTTGTATTAATTTGCCTAGCACTATAAATAGCCTAAGTAGGTTTCATTTTGCCTTAGACTTTGATGAATATTGATTTCAAAATACTCTTGTTGAGTGTTGAGCTTTTGGTAAGCTTTTGGTTGTTAAACCTGCGTAGAAACCTTGGTTTTTTATTACAAAATACTCTTGTTGAGTGTTAAGCTTTTGGTAAGCTTTTGGTTGTTAAACCTGCGTAGAAACCTTGATTTCTTGGGGCTTCGGTTCCCTTGAGGTTATTGTAAGAGTGTTGGTGCTTGAATTCAGATTAATGCAATGGGTTCTTGGGTTTGATACACCCTTGAATTCTAGTACGATTTCCTACCGTTGTGTCACATTATCTATCTTTTATTTCCTTATTATTTCCTTTGTTATTGTTAGTTCTCGCTTCCGTATCAATTTCCATATCACCTAATGTCATGGATAGATCATCTCAATCTATCACTTTAACTGAAGCAGACTATAATGACTACCTTCAGTACAAAGCATCAAGGTAACGATCATTAATTTCATTAGTTGCTTCCATAATGCAATGTGGTAACTCTTTTGCTTATGTCGCACAACCTTCATCTCAGGAACAATCGATGCTTGATTCTGGTGTTTCTGACCATATTTCGGATAAGAATAATACTTTCTCTATTCTTACTACCCATTATCTCTATTATTACTTGGTTAATGGTTCTGTCAAACACAGAAACAATGGAGCAATTTCCTTATAGTATTGTTCCAAGAATAATAACTATTTGTAGGTGTACAAGTAAATCTAAGGAAATAAAATCAGGAAAATCTCGACATATCGTTGCCCTAAGTTGTGCGGACACTTCACTTTTGATGTCGCACCTATCAAATTCTCATAAACTACACTAAATTTGGTAAATCCAAGATGCACCCGTCTACATTTTTGAACAAACTAAGAAATAGTCTCTACCTACGATTTTTCTATGTATAAAACATGTCTATCTTCATTCTGCAACACTCCCCTTTCAAGTTGGATCATAGATATTAATGATGTCCAACTTGTTACAAAGATATTCCACCCGAGTTCTATTTAGAACCTTCGTATATATATCACCCAATTGCTTTTCTTGTTTTCACATAGCTAGTAGAAATTATGTTCTTTTGAATCTTCTCAACATACTAGAAATTATGTTCTTGTGAATCTTCTCAACATAGTGACAATCAACCTCAATATGTTTAGTGTGTTCATGGTATAGTGGGTTTGAGGCAATGTGCAAGGCAGCCTAATTATCACACCAAAGTTTTGTTGAAGAAAAAGGTTTCAAACCAACCTCAGCTAAAAGGTGATGTACCCAAAGTATTTCACATGTAGATCGAGCCATAGCTCTATACTCGCATTATGCACTAAATCAAAACATAATATTTTGTTTCTTGCTTCTCCAAGATACTAGATTTCCACCGAGAAATACATAGTAGCCAATAGTAGATCTTCTATCCATCCTTGATCCAGCCAATCAGTATCTGTAAAACACTCAACACGAGTATGTTCATAATCACTATACAATATGCCAAGGCCAGGAGCTCCTTTCAAATAGCACAAGATTTGTTCCAAGGTTGCCCAGTGTTTTGACTATTGGTGCAGACATGAATTGACTGACAATACTAACTGCATAAGAAATATTTGGACGGGTCGCATTAAGGTAGTTCAGTTTCCAAACTAACCTTCCATATCTTTTTGGATCATCAAACGGATCAGCATCAACCTTAGTAAGATGCACATTAGAAACCATTGGCGTGCCATGTGGCTTAACTCCCAATTTTCCAGTTTCTGCAAGTAGGTCGAGTATATATTTTCTTTGGAACAAGAAAATTCATTTCTTGCTTCTTGATGCTTCTATACCCAAGAAATACTTCAACTGCCCTAAGTCTTTGATATGAAACTCGGCATGTAAAAACTTCTTGAGAGAAGAAATTACAGCACAATCATCTCCTGTAATAACAATATCATCAACATAGACAACAAGAAAAATAATACCAGTAGACTAAGCCATCACACTTGCTCTTTCTCAACCTGAATTCCTAAATTACATTGCTAAATTTTCCAAACCAAGCACAAGGATTCTACTTTCCTATACTCCCCCTAAACAACAAACCCAGGTGGTTGATTCATAAATACCTCTTCACCTATCACCATGAAAAAATGCAATTTTGATATCGAACTGATGTAAAGGCCAACACTGAGAAGCAACCAATAAAACAAACAAGCGAACAACGGTGAGCTTGGCTACTGGGGAAAAAAGTATCGAAATAATCCATCCTATAAGTCTCAGTATAACCTTTAGCTACAGTCTGGCTTTAAATCTCGCAATGGAACCATCATGATTACTTTTGACTACAAATACCCATTTACATCCTACTGTTTTCTTTTCTTTGGGTGACTCCACTAAATCCCAAGTATGATTTTCATCTAAAGCATGCATCTTTTCAAGCATTGTGTCACGCCATTGAGGATAATTCAAGGCCTTTTTCATTGTTTTTGGAATTGTGACCAAAGTCTAAAGAACCAACTAAACAACCAGCTACAGGAGATAAGTGGTCATAAGAAAAAAAGTTAGTTATAAAATATGAGGATTTGCAGTAAAATGTACCTCTCTAAAGAGCAATAGAAAGGTCCAGATTTTCTAAAGGATCAAGTGAAGAAGGATCCGTTGCCGAAGGAATTGATGTAGGATATGTATCACCAGTCTCTCACCTTCTTGAATAAACTTGAACAATTGGCAATCTTGCTTCCGCAGATGAAGCAGGTTTTGAAGGCAAGGTAGGAGATAGAGGAACATCAGCATTTGATAGTTTTGTTACAGAATGAGTAACCTGATAGACTAATTACTCATCTTGCTCCTCCTGACTTGCAGAAACAGAAGGTATATAGAAGAATGGTGTAGTCTCTGAAAATGCCACATCAGTTGACACAAAACATTCACCAAGTTCAGCAAAATAATACGGGTATCCCTTTTGAAGGCGAGAATAGCCCAACAAAACACACTTTAATGCCTTGGGGTTCAACTTGGTCACAAATGGCTGAACATCTCGAATATAACATGTGCTTCCAAACACCTTAGGTTCCACCGAAAAGGATGATTTGTTCAGAAATAGAATACTATAAGGCATACTACCACCCAACACAGTTAACGGCATACGGTTGATAAGAAAGTAGAGACAACATAAGCTCAGAATTGCTTCGAAACCTTCATTTGGAACAACAATGTTCAAACTGTCTCAAGTAGATGCCTATTCTTTCTCCCAGCAACTCCAAACTCCATTTAGGTGTATCAACACATGAAGCCCCGTGGAGAATACCATGTTGTTTCATATACGATCCAAACAATTCAGACATGTATTTTTTGGAATTATCACTCCTTAAGATGTGTACGAAAGTGTTGAATTGAATTTCAAATTCAGCATAAAAGGCACAAAAATGAGTGAACACTTCATAGCGACTCTTCATAAATTAAATTCAAAGTCATTCAAGAGAGATCATTCACAAAGTGACAAAGTACCTATGCCCAATTTTAGAAACAGCAGTACAAGATCCGCAAACATCAGAATGAACTAACTCAAATATCAACTCAGCGCACTTGTTAACCCTCAGAGGTAATGAAATGCGATGATGTTGTGCAAATCGACATGTCTCACACTCCAACGAAGGAATATTTGAAACTGTGGACACAACTTCTTCAACAGAGGGAAAGAAGGATGTCATAATCGACAATTTGCTTCAAATGGATACATGACAGCGAAGCAAGCAAGAAATCGAGGCTCCTATTCATCAAGAATGTATAAATCACCAGAAAGATGTACTTTACCAATAACCTGATTTGTCATAAGATCAAGAAATAAACAATAATCAAAAAAGAAAAAGACATAACAACTAAAGTCTCGGTTAACTTTACTAACAAACATCAAATTAAGAGCCAATTTTGGTAAACTTAATACAAATGACAGAGTAATAGACGAAGTGTTGAACGGTTCTATATCCAACACTGTTCAAGTTTATCCATCAGCCACAATAACTGGAGAGGCTGATATGTATGATTGGAAGTTAGAAAAAAATGTTAGGATTACCTGTCATGTGATTTGTAGCTCCTGAGATATTAGGATTATCTGTCATGTGATTTATGACACCTAACAATCAATCACCCATTAGGTTCAAAAAATCTTTTTCATTTGAACTAACCCAACTCCGATGAATTCCGGTGAGTTTTCTGATCAAACTTCAACAAAGTAGGATATTTTGCTCTGATACCATGTCAAACACAGAGACAATGGAGCAATTTCCTTATGGTATTATTCCAAGAATAACACATTTTTGAAGGTTGTACGAGTAAATCTATCTAAGGAAATAAAATCAATAAATCTCTAAATATGAGTGTGCTATGTATCTATATGTAGAACATGTCTATGTACATTGTGCAACAGGTTCTAAGACTTGTAAAAGGGATGGGTGTAGCCCACCCTCTACCTTCCATACCTTTAACATCAAGTATTTTTTGCGCTTGAATCTCCATACAATCTTATTTCCATAGCAAATTAACCACAAACCTTAAATGTGTTGTAACCTTCCTTGATCATTTTGTTCTTGTGCAAGACCCGGGTATGAGACACATGACTGTAAAAGGACATTGATCATACAGATTGTACCTTCTATCCATCCCAAAACTACATGTTGCTTTCAGTTCCACTAATTCCTACGAGTTTCTTGAAACTACAGAAGACGATTCCCAGTTTATCTAGTTTATCTTTGTTAAACTATGAGTCGTGTCAGCTTGCAAAGCACACTCATGCCTCTTTCCCAAAGTGCGTCAATAATAAGCCACCTCTATGATTGAATTTGTTCATTCGGACATAAGCGATTCATGTTGTGTCAGTTCTTCCTTAGGCTTTCATTAATTTGTGACTTCTATTGATGACTATTCCTGGTGCATGTGGTTATATTTAATGAAAAATAGATGAGTTATTATCTATCCTTCGGAAATTTTGTGCTAATTCGCAATCAATTTGGTATTACCATTAAGAAGTTAATCAGTGATAATGAGAATATTTTACATCGATTATACATATATTATACCACCACATGCTATTCTAGTTTATGTGGTTGGGTGGGCAGCTATTATTCTTCTAAATTGTTTCTACATGCAGAGACGTGTCAATTCTTCTGGGACGGAATAAAAAGGAAAGTGTGTGACATAAACTAGGACAGGAAGAGTATCAGCTTTTAGAAGATCCCACTTCTTCAATCTGCACTTTCAACGGGTTATCAAGTCTCAAACACTATCCTCGCTAGGAGCCATATATTACTAGGTAATTCAAGTTTTGCATTTGATCCTCAACTTTTTTTCTTAGCAGAACCATTTTTTTCATTTTCCCTCTTGGACGAGGATTAGTTGTTACCTATCCCCTAAAGAAAATGGTACATGCAGCAACAACAGTGTGTCAGTGTGCGGTGCAATTTACTGGGATGATGCAAGCAGTGCACTTTACCTTATCAAAACTGTTGCCAATATGGGAGGGGCAATAATTTACATAGATATACGAAGTCGTCTACGGTTGCTTTGGAAATACATTAGTTTGTACTTTACCTGCATTTCTTGTTCTGGAGTCCTAGCACCAAGTCTCTTTGAAATCTCAGCCTTTAACACAAATCTTAACGCAGCACAAACATTGATATTTGGGAAATTCTACAGAGCCAAAATGTAGCACATCAAAATAAAATCAAGACCAGGAAAGGAAATACAGAAAGAACTCCAGCATAATCATGTAGTTTACCTTTATGATTAGTAGATCATTCAAATTGTTAGAGATGATGATGCTTGGATCTGGACCAACAGTCACCTTCAAACTGGAATTATTAAACAAATAAAAATAAGCATATCACAACACAGAGGCAGAACAGAACTTTCTTCCAAAATGTTAATCGTGAAAAATAGTAGGAAAATTGTAAGAGAAACCTTTGAACTAGCAAACCAAGATAGTTGAGGATGACATCATAATGGTCATTCCCTTTACTCACATTCTGAATGACACACATCTAAAAAATAATAAATGGTGTATGTTAGTGACAGAAGAAAATAGCTTGAAGCATTATAATTCAGGACTGGGGAGACCTGCATATCATGACGTAGGAATCTACAAGACGATCTCCTCATTAGATGTTCTTTAACGGAAATGATAGCATCAGCACAATTTGGTTCTCCCTTAAGTTTCAAGGAAGAATGCAAAGATCTAGTCAACTTT
>JBDJHY010000102.1:11392508-11403897 GCA_039654485.1 Withania somnifera | reverse complement strand
GTGATAGGAGTGGAGAACATGAATCTCTTTTTAACGAGATTTTTTTGAATAAGGAAATTGTCCATCAAACAACTGTTTCACACTAACCTTAATTAAATGAAATTGGAGAAAGGAAAAATCAAACCTTGAAGGAAATGATGAATGCCTTACTAATAAGTTTTGATTTACCACAAAGCTTGTGGGGAAAACTATCCTTACAACTAATCGCATACTAAATAAAGTTCCTCACAACAAGACATAATATATTTCATATGAAAAATGAAAAGGAAGAAAATCCAACTTGAAATATTTCAAAGTGTGGGGGTGCTTATCCAAAATCCAAGTTTCTAAACCTAAAAAGGTCAAGATATGACCAAAGACTGTGAATTGTGTCTTCAAAGAATATGCTAAAAATAGTTAAACATGTTAATTTTTGGTTTATAAATCTGAACATCCCGATATTCATATTAGTATGATAATAGATTAGACAATATTGAATTATTTTAAAATATTAATTTATAAAAATTAAATGTAAGTTATTTAGTGAAGAATCTAAACGATCTCGCGAATAGCCAAAGGAAGATAAATTGGATAAAGAGAATTCAAGACATAATAAACGTCAAAAGACAATTACTTCCTTCAAATAGGATTTGTAATATTTTTTTTTAAAGATGAGACTCGAATATTTTAAAAAATCGTTCTTCTCCAGACTCATTATTTTGGAAGGAGGCCGGGAATAGTGAGATTGAATCAATCTTGAGCAACCATACTTGAAAATTAGTTGATCTTCTTCCAGGAAATAAACTATTAGGTTCGAAATGGATCTTTAAAAGGAAAATGAAAGATGATGAAACTACACAAAAATATAAGGAAAGACTTGTTGTCAAATAGCATTGACAAAATGAAGGTCTTAATTATTGTGATACATGCTCACCGTTAACAAAAATAACATTTATTCGAATGTTAGTTACATTGGCGGTGGTATATGATCTTTGAATCCATCAAATGAATGTAAAGGTAACTTTTTGAATGGAGAATTGGAGGAAGAGATTTGGATGGACCAACTTGAGGGTTTTTTGGTTCTAGATAAAGAAAGAAAAGTGTGCAAACTAGTTAAGTCATTTATGGACTAAAACAAGCACCCAAACAATGTCATACAAAGTTTGATCAAATAATAATAACAAATAGATTCAAATTCAATGAGTGTGATAAATGTGTCTAGATTAAGAACACTCTGAATAATCAAGTCCTTGTAGTTTTTATGTTGATGATATGTTGATTATTAATAGAGACACTTCTGACATGAATATTGCGAAACAAATGTTGGCTAGTAAGTTTGATACGAGAGATTTAAGAGTTGCTGATGTTATCTTAAGGATAAGAATTCATAAAACTCCTCAAGGCTTAGCAATGTCACAGTCTCATTATATTAAAAAGATACTTGACAAGTGTAAGTATTTGAATTTCAATATTTTCAAGACTCCAATGGATGTGATCTTTGCATTTAAAAAAATGAAGGTGAAAGTAACTCACAGTTGAAAAATGCATGAGTTCTGGGAAGTTTGATATATATCACGAATTGTATGTGTTCAGATATAGCATATGCTATTATAAATTTAGTCGGTACACAAGTAATCCTAATCAAACTCACTGGATAGCAATGAAATGAGTTTTGGAATATCTAACACATACAGAAAACTATGTTTTACATTATGACAAATATGTCGCGGTGCTTGAAGGACATAGCGATGTAATTGGATCACCAGGTATTCAGAAATTAAATCTACAAGTGAGTATGTATTTACTCTTGGTGGAGGATCAATATGTTTGAAATTATCCAAATAAACATGTATCACTCGCTCTACGATGGAATCTGAATTCATTACTTTAGATAAGGCCAGTGGAGAAACAAAGTGGCTTTGAAATTTATTGAAAAATATTTTTTTTTTGCCCAAACCATTGTCATCCGTATGCATATTGTGATAGCCAAGCAACAATTGAAAGGGCAAGGGCACTATATATAATGATAAATCTAGTCATATACGATGAAGACATAATGTCGTTAGACAACTAATCTCTAATAAAATTATCACTGTTGGCTATGTAAAGTCAAGGAGTAATGTATCGGCTCCACTTACAAAAGGCCTAACTAGAGAGGTAGTTGAGAGATCATCAAAGAGAATGGGTTAAAGGCCTACGACAAGTTAGCATGACGGTAACTCTACCTAGCAGACTGAGATCCCAAGAACTAGGTTCAAAGAGATCAAACAAAGTAATGTACGACGGTTCAACATTTTTAAATAACTCAACCCTTTTTCGTGATGAAGACAATGTTCAGTAACAAGGATAAAGCTTTAAGGGGTTTTAAGATTTTTAATGGTTTCTAAGTTTAACAGATATGACCCAATAATTTAGCTATAGGATTAGATGTTTAGGAATTACCTATGTGAGTATGAAGTGTAAGCCGTTTCAAGGTGAATGAGAGTAAATGCCGATTGCACTCATAAAATCAGGAAGAGTTCTTGGCTTAAACGAACTAAACTGTGAGAACTATAGACAGTTAAAGGTTGGTTGTGTGACTTGTATTGTCTAGGTGTGCAACAAAGTTCAACGGTTCAAAAATATCATATCTTCTGATTGATAAAGTGCATCTGCTATAAGTTTACTATTGAAAGTTCAAATAGAAGCCTACTTATCCAGATGCAATTTGTCTTTGCTTGTAAATCACACATTTGTCCATATTCTTTCGAATTAAACACACATTCATGTGGGGAATTGTTGGTTTACTATATATAGGTTATGAAATATATAGAAGGAAAGTAAATGAAAAATGGTGGGAACAAATTTGGAGGAAAATGATTGAAGTAAAGTAGTCTTGACTTCTTAGTTGAAGCAGTTCTCCCACATTGGTGGGAGAAAGAGACTTTCTTCACTTTATATGGAGTTCAACGTCTTCATACTCTTAATGAGCTAAGAAAAAATTATGCCTCGTGCCTTCGTCATCGTCGCGCCGCTCGGCTTCGGATTTAAATTTGAATTCGGATTCAAGAGACTATCTTTTTGAACAAAATTAATTGTTTTACAGTTATTTGATCCAAAAAATTAAACTCAATATTTTCCCTCTATAATGGCTCCACATTTCATTCCAGTACCTGATTTCATGTGCGAATCGGCATATGCGGTCTCATACGGCTATATGTTGTCTGCTTATCACCGCAACGTATCTGAAATCATGCAATTTTTGAAGTAAAATGTTGCAACTTTTCAAAATCATTGTGTCTCATCCGAGGAGGTACTTTTAGGCTATAAATATCTGATTCTTCCTCAGATATGAAGTATGAAATTGCTCTCATTTCTTTTACATTTCTTACTTCAAATCTTGTGTGACTAAAATCCGTTCAGTGAGTTCAAAGTTCTGCAAAATTTAAGGTACCGCTACCTGTAAAAGTAGATCATTTTATCCTGAGAGGATATGTTACATAACCTCGAGTGCTTGAGAGAAATAATTTCTTTAAGGACACACTGAATTCAGTGGACTTGATGTTTCCTTAATTTTACTTCTTACTTTACTATTTTCAAAATTATTTTGGAGTGTTATTGTGTTCTAACTTTGTGAATATGATCTCGTTAAGAACTAACATATGTGAGGATTTTAATATATCAATTAGGCTGCACTTCTCCATTTTCTGTTCGTCAGTCATAATAAATAAAATTACTTGTTTTATCAGAAAGTTCCATGGATCCTAATAAAACATCAAATGCTATATTATACCAGTTTGAGCATTAGCATTCTGCATGCTATAACATTCTAATTTGAATCTTGGCAGATACACAAGTATAGTTGTTTCTAAAAACCCAGAGTATCCTTTTCTCTATTATTGTATATATATATTATTTAGAGTCACAAAATACACATCGTGTAAAACTCACCAAGATGGTAATCCTCATATTTGTTTTTCAATGTAGTACTATTACAGGGGACATGTATAGGATGTTCAAAGTTACTTAGCAAGGGATTTGTTTCTCCATCAAATTATCATCCGTAGACATAGAATCGCCTGCTAACTGAGAAGGCGGTTCTTCCTCCTCGTTTGCTTTAATTATATCTCTCGTTCTCAAGAAACTAGGTTGATTGGTTGAAGATAGAAGCCTTGCCCACATCCTGTCAGTAATCACAACCTTGTTTTGTTTCTCAATGATTCTCTGTTTTGCAGGCACCATGTAAAAGTAGATCATAATCAAGGCAAGAAGGATATTGCGCCATCATCAACAAGGATAACTGGTTATATGTTAATACGAAAAGATACGAGTGAGAGGAAATGAACTCACATTAAAGGGTATGTAAGCATGTCTGCCATTGACAGGACCAACCGTAAAACCTGTGTAGCCAGCCATTGCTCCATGCACAGCGCTTTGAGCAAGAAGAGTGCAATACACATTGTCAGATGCATTACTCGGAATAGCCCGAATCATGTATGTGGGATCTGCACAAAGAACAGAGAAGCATGTCGTTAGTTAGGTCCTTTCTAATATAATCAAATTGGCATTCATTCAAATAGTAATTACTAACCTATATATTTAAGATTAATGACCATCTTCTTTTGTTTCGAGAAATGCTCCTGCAAAAAGGTTGATAGTGTTTAGTACATCTTGCCCGAGTAAACTTGCATAAGGAACAGAGAGGTGTTGTAGCTCATTCAAGCAGTACTATTTTTAAGAATAAAAGGAAATAAGGCACTATCCGTACAGCTGCTCACAATGTAGTGCTCAATGAAGTTAGGCATAATATACAGCACATAAGGAAAGCACCACATGCACTTAATGGAGGACGAACATTAAGTAGATCCCAACAATGAATTGCACCTTTATCCTTTCCGAGATCCATAGCCCAACATCTGGTAAAAGCTTATTCCCTGAAGGATCAGTGGATTTCAAACTCTCAGAAACTAGTCCTTGTACGGCACCTTCAGCTATGACTATAACCATGTGTCCATTGTCTTTGAGCCTACGTTCTATATACTCAAACAGTCCACCACATCCTTCAAGATAGAAAGGGGATTCTGGAATCAAGCAGCAGTCAACATCTCGACTAGCAAGAGTAGCATACATGGCTATGAACCCTGCATAATGAATACATGTTAGAGAAACGTAAGCCAGACAGACAATTTATACTATTTTATGTGCAGTGGAAGTTGCGCCGACCCTTCACTTTGATGCCGCACCGTGTCGGATTCTCCAAATATACACTACTTTAGGAGAATCTGACACACACCCGTTGACATTTTTGAAGACTCCGAGCAAGATATGATCAGCTTTGTCATGTATCTGTAGCAGTATCAACACGAAACTCCCTTGTTGAGGGATCAAAAAGAATCACTCAATAGGCGATCCGAAATTACATTTGAATACAGACCTCTATAAATGTTGCATATCCAGGAACGGAGGGGAACTTGTTAAGACCTTAATAGAAGTTATGAGGTACTACTTAGAATTTCTTTCAGAGAAGGTATAGAATAATGATCAATCTGCAGCTCAAAAGTAAAGCATGTGAAGATTACCACTATCTCGTCCCATTAACTTCACAATGCCAATTCCATTCTCAAAACTGGTAGCTTCAACATGAGCAGCACTAACAGCACGTTGGGCTTCCTCAACGGCAGAATCAAAACCGAAAGACTTGTCAATAACCTGGAGAGAAACAGAAAGATCACTGATTTAATTAGGTTACCTACTGAAATTCTGGTACTACATGCCAGATAATCTATATGAGAGAGTAGTTACTGGTATATCATTATCGATTGTCTTGGGGATTCCAGCTACTGCAACATTTAGACCACGCCTTCTAATTTCCTGTAGGAGTAGAGGCAGAATAAACTTGAGTGACATAATCTCATTGTTTTCTTCGTCAACACGCTAAATAGTATATCACATCAAGTGGGTACATTAGAATGATCAATTGATTTAAAAGATGCTCTTCTGAAGCATTAGTCTGGAACGGTTACAGATCAATGGCTAAGAAGGTCTACCTCAAATATCACCGCGGCCCCTCTCTGGGTTCCATCCCCTCCAATTATATAAACCTTGAAATCAAAAGGCAACATGAGTATCTCTACATGATGATTTGATTAGATGGAAAGAAAAAACCCTGAGTTAGTTCTTAAATGAAATGTCCCGAGTTAGTTCTCATATAATTATTCTCTATTTTTTATTTTTACCTGATTGATACCCCGGTCTTGAATGCTATCTACTATTTTCTTGGTAGCATGACCTCCTCGAGATGTCCCAATAATGGTTCCACCACGTTTATGGATATCATTCACAAACTTGGGTGTCAAGGGAATCGTATTTTTGGAATAGAAACCTCGATATCCGCCCTACACATCCACAACTTCCATTATTTCTGATGCAGAAATGCATAAAGCAAACTTTTGGAATTACGAATCAAGATAGAATGTACTGTTAAGACATAGCAGAAGAGCAAGATTATAAAAACTTGGAAAGAATAACGAAGTTTCATTTCAACATATTTTCATTGTTAAGTTTGCTTTCAACCTTATTCCTTGTGTTCCTAAAATTCCCAAGGTTATACATATATTTTGGATTTAGACAACTGTTAATCTAGTTGCTGCAATCCTCTTCAATATGAGTCTTGATGCTACTGGTTCTACAACTATCTATCAAGCATTTTGATGAGCAGAGTTTAAGAAAAGGGAAACCAAGAATGATGTCGTAAGTAACGTTGCTTTATTTTTCAAAAGAATACTAAAATTGCTTATAAGTATTACTATGACATGGAATGAAATGCATACTCACATCTATCCCCATGACTCTGCTTACACCATACATATGGTATAGGCCACATACTATTTCCCTGATAACTGTGTTGAGACCAGGACATAAGCCTCCACATGTAACAATACATGCATAAACATCATCTGGTTCAAAATAAACCTGAAAAATCATCAGGAAGGTTCATATTTATTTGATAAAACCAGAGAATCTGGATGCTGAGTATGCTGTAGTTACATCACATAATTACATACTTTTTGGCGAGGACCAGCTCGACGAAAATGTACCCCCCTTGGACTGTTCTTGTGGACAACAATCTGTTAATTTGTAGGCAAAACATGTTAGCAGGAAGAAACCTTGACCAACCAGGATTCCAGTAAGGGGATATATCATATACAATACTATTCCCTCAAAGTATCTAAGTTTGTTTCATCAGATGTAAGATGAACTTTGTTTATGTACTTAGGCAGCAAACATCACCTATGGTATAGGCATTTTTTTAGTCAAGACAAATTCACATGAATTTTGCCTCCGCATACTGGTTATTATTTCACAAAACTCTAGGCGTACTGCTCACGAGGCATACTAATCCCTTCACCAAGACACCCTATTAGCAGTAGTAGTATCAAGTGCTTCTCCAAATGATATTTTTTTTTCATTTCAAACAGAACTGACCTTTTGGGAAACTGCATCATCCACATCGACAAAATACTGCCTGGAAAAAATGTTAATAAGCCTGATCCACTTGAACTTTATTGATAAGCAACCAAAAGTGAAGGAGAATATCAGGCAACTTACTTAACGACTGCATATGAAGGATTATCCTGCAACGGATTAGGATATGTCTGCAAAGAGGGGACAAGTATTTAGTTACTTGATCAAAATATAGGCTCTTTAACCCACCTTTATCCCTTGAAGAGTATAGATGGTAAGAATTGGAAGCACAAACACCTCTTAGATAAAAACTCCCGTTCAAAACAAGAATGCATTGCAATTTTCCCCCCTTTTTGTGATCCACTAGACTAGACAAATAAATCTCTACCTCCTTTCTACCAACTCCTTCTTTATAAATAAGTAAATAATAAAGGAAGTATCAACTTGATCATACACAAATATAGTTCAATCACATGAGCGACTAAATTAAAACATTATTAGAAGGAGATTGTATGGATTGACTTAATTTACGGGCATTTAATTTTAAGTCGATATTAAAAAAAAAAAATCAAAATTCATGATGTATGTATGACTTATGCTTATAAACTATTAAGTTAAACATGCACTAATTAGGAAATACGTAAAGGGAAAGAGAGTACACAAGAAGATTAGGAATGTAATCAGACAAATGAGGTACGTCCTCCAGAACATAGGCATCTTCACCAATCACGATTTTCTTCTGCAAATTAGGTGTTTCTCCCATTTGAACACACCCCCTTTCAACTACCCCTACTTAATTATATTCAAACCAGAATGTTCAGACCTCAAAACTATGATCCAGTTATCCCATTCAATTAAAATGAACTTAAAGTTGAGCAGCCTCTTGTGAACTTTCAACAAAAATTGGTCAACAACATTATATATTTAAATACACATACAGGTGGCAAACGTTTATTTTTGTTTTTTTTGGACATGGGTTCACGAAAAGTTGGAAAGAAGGACGCAAGAAAAATGAGAGGACTAAAATTGTTTTGATTCTTCTGGAAAATCGAAGATTCTCTACACATATTCTGTCAAATTTGGGCTTCCATTAATAGAAAAAAGAGGGAGTGAGGTCAATAATGACCTCAAACTTTGAATAGATTACTAGTTTAACGTTAATTGGATCATCGTCAAGCCGCATGCCTTCTTTATCTTTTTTATTTTCAGCAATCGAACTGCCACTTGTTATTTTGCCCTTGGCTAAATACACGCCACAAATTCATTTTGACGCCTTTAATAAGGCTATTACCTTTTAAGTGAACTAGTATTACTTTGTTCATGTTAAATTGTCAAATTATTTTTTCCATTTTATCTTAAAGTTTTTGTCCTTTTTAGAAAGTTTAAGATAAAATTAATTAATCTTTCTATATTTTAATTGTAGTATATTTTTCTTAAAGACTTTAGCATTCATAATTATTAGGTGTTATTACTTCTTGAAGATGAAAATTTAAATTATTTCTAGATGTCACATTCATTTTTGTTGATACGTGAATAAGGTGGCTTGACAATTGTATGTCAATAGAGTTACACATAAATTTAAAAACGTTATAAAATAAAATATAATATAAAGTCAAATAACTTTTAAAATAGGAAAGATTCTAAAGATGGAAATTTTTTTTTATAAATGGAAAGTAAGCTAAAGATGAAAAGTTTCTATAAAATGGAAAATGAGCTAAAGATGGAAAGTTTCTATAAAATGAGAAATGAGCTAAAGATGGAAAGTTTTTATAAAATGGGAAATGAGCTAAAAATTTCAGCCTACGTCTTACATATTTATAGCCATCATATTGGTTGACACATGACATTACAAGCCATTAGTCTCCAAACATGATGACTTAGTTGGTTGTCATGTGGCTAAACATAAACTTAGTCAATAAGTCCAATATTTAGCCATATGACTATAATAAATATGTCTACAACACTCCCCCTTGGATATTCAAGTGGAAGGAAAACTCGACATGATTATCCATAATACACATTGCTTACTGGCTCATTAAAAACCTTACCAGGAAAAGCGCAATAGGATAAAAACCATGGTTAAGGAAAAAAGAATACAATGCATATTTTTACTCCCCTTGATGAAGACCACAATTCAGGCGATTAAGTGTCTTCACATCCCAATCCTATGCACCATCTTCTCAAGAATTGACGTTGGTAGAGACTTAATGAATAGATCTGCTGGATTATCGTTTGAATGGACTTGTTGCACATTAATATCACCCTTTTTCTAAAGATCATGCGTAACGAACAACTTTGGTGATATGTGTTTCGTTCGGTCTTCTTTGATGAAGCCTCCTTTCAATTAGGCTATGCATGCAACATTTTCTTCATGCAGGACTGTGGGTGCCTTGATATCATCCTTCAGGACGCATCTTTCCTTGATGGAATGTATCATTGATCTCAACCACACACATTCTCTACTTGCTTCATGAATAGTGGTTATCTCTGCATGATTTAAAGAAGTAGCAATGACAGGCAGCTTCGTAGATCGCCATGATATGGTAATTCCTCCAAATATAAATACATAGCCTATCTGAAATCAAGCTTTGTGTGGGTCTGATAGATAACCTGCATCTACATGACCAACAAGATATGCACAATATTCGTTAGAGTAAAATAGACCCATATCAATAGTCCCCTTAAGGTATCGTAGTACATGTTTGACTCCGTTCCAATGACTTCGCATAGGAGAAGAACTATACTTTGCAACCAAATTAACAGAAAATGCTATATCAAGTCTTGTTGCATTAGCAAAACATATAAGTACATCAATTGCACTGAGATATGGTACTTTAAGACCAAAGGATTTCTCATTTTCTTCTCGAGTTCGGAATAGATTTTTATTCACTTCAAGTGATCGAACAACCATTGGAGTACTTAAGTAATGTACTTTGTCCATGTAAACTCATTTCAAGATTTTCCCCATGTAGGTAGATTGATGGATGAAGATTCCGTCTGCTAAATGTTTAATTTGCAGACCAAGACAAAGTCTCGTCTTTCCAAGATCATTCATCTCAAACTCTTTCTTTAAATATTCAATACCTTTTTGGACCTCTTCTAGAGTTCTAATGAGATTTATGTCATCAACATAAACGACTAGTCTAACAAAGATTGATGTCATTTTCTTATTAAGAATACAAGGACAGATGACATCATTTATATAACCTTCATTTATCAAGTACTCACTAAAGCCATATGCGACCTGATTGTTTCAGACCATATAGTAATCTTTTTAATCTGATTGAAAACATACCTCAAGACTTTGAATGATATGTTTCAGGCAATTTTAAAACCTTCTGTGATTCTCATATAAATTTCATTATCAACTGAGTCATAAAGGTATGCTGTAACAACATCCACAAGATGTATCTCAAGATTCTCATTTACAGCTAAACTGATAAGATATCAAAATGTTATTGCATCCATAACCGGTGAACAGTTTCGTCATAGTCGTGCTAGGACTTTGAGAGAATCCTTGCACAACAAGGTAAGCCTTGTATCTTACAATCTCATTTCTTTTTCGTATAAAGACCCATTTATAGCCAACTGGTTTTACGCCATCGGGGGTTTGGACTATAGGTTCAAAAACCTCACGTTTAGCAAGTGAGTTCAATTCTGACTGAATTGCCTCTCGACATTTTGTCCAATTACATATTTGACGACATTCTTGACCGATTGAGGTTCCAGATCCTCACTGTCGTTCATAATATTAAGTGCAACATCATATGCAAAAACATTATCAATCATTATTTTTGATCGATCTAAATTTATTCCATCATCGTTAGAACTTATAGAAAGTTATTTATTTACTTGAGTCTTGGATTTACTGATTTCTGCAGGAATATCAGGATTAATCAGATCTCGAACCTCTTCAAGAGATTCTTTCTCAATGTCATTTTGATCATTTTTTGTGCTTTTTTTTCTA
>JBDJHY010000102.1:11379326-11392408 GCA_039654485.1 Withania somnifera | reverse complement strand
ATACCAAATTTTACAATTTGGGGGAATATTACTATTTATAGGCTATAACATAGAACCGTAGCCAGTGAGAGAGTGCTATCTTAGCCCTACAGTGCTATGACCCATATTCGCGAGCCACATGCCAAAACCGTTAAGGAGTGCCAGTCCATTATTCCTGATTTTGCTCAGGTCTGCATAGGCTTGTCCGTGTACCTAAACATTCTAGCATGCTGCTTCCCTTTGTCTTTTTCTGCAGCGTTTGCAAAACATTCGTCTCTGTTGCTTCCTTATTCGAATGAGAGGGCATTCAGCCTTGCTGCAGTCTTAGGATGACTCTCTCGACATCCCTGACCTCGAAGAACTACCTCGTCTCCAATCTCAGAGCGTCACATTTGCTCATTTATTTTAACTCCATACAACTTTATTTCTCTTAAGCAGTCATGATTCAAATTTGAGACCATTACGATTCTAGAGTAAAGATTATCATTTTACTAAGTGGCGGTTCAATACAAGCACACCTTCGCTACGCACATAATCTCCCTTTAGCTGGTAAACGCTCTTATTTTAATATTAAAATGAGTCGTGGTTGTTAGATTGGGTGTGGGTTTTAATTATCCTATATAGTATCATTATGCTGTATTTCTCCATTTCCTATTGTCATGGTCATAATATAAGTAAATTTATTTTCAGAATAAATTTTAGTTGTTTATTAGAAAATTCTATGGATATTAGTAAAACATAAAATGCTATTTTATGACAGTGGTACAGAAGTATAGTTGTTTCGGAAAAAACAGAGTATCCTTTTTTGTCTAAAAAAAAAAAAAGAGTATCCTATCCTTTATTATTGTATATGTATATTATTTAGTCACAAAATACACGTCAAATTCACCAAGCTGGTAATCCTCAAACAATGAGATTACGTAAAGTGTAGGATTCTCACGCCAAGCTGGTATTTGTTTGTCAACGTAGTACTGTTACATGGGACCAAATATTTACATATGATGTTCAAAGTTACTTAGCAAATGATTTGTTTCTCCATCAAATTATCCTCTGTAGTCGTGGAATCGTCTGCTAACTGAATAGGTGGTTCTTCCTCCTTGTTTGCTTTAATTATATCTATCGTTCTCAAGAAACTAGGTTGATTGGTTGAAGATAGAAGTCTTGCCCACATCCTGTCCGTAATCACAACCTTGTTTTGTTTCTCAATGATTCTCTGTTTTGCAGGCACCATGATAAAGTAGATCATAATATAGGTAAGAAGGATATCGTGCCATCATCATGAAGGATAACTAGTTATATGTTAATACGAAAAGATACAAGTGAGAGGAAATGAACTCACATTAAAGGGTATGTAAGCATGTCTTCCATTGACGGGGCCGACTGTAAAGCCTGTGTAGCCTGCCATTGCTCCATGAACAGCGCTTTGAGCAAGAAGAGTGCAATACACATTGTCAGATGCATTACTCGGAATAGCTCGAATCATGTATGTGGGATCTGCACAGAGAACAGAGAAGCAGGTCGTTAGCTGCGCCTTTTCTAATTTCATCAAACGGCCATTCATTCAAACAACAATTACCAACCTATATATTTAAGATTAATGATCGTCTTCTTTTGTTTCAAGAAATGCTCCTGCAAAAAGGTCCGTAGTGTTTAGTACATCTTGCCCCAGTAAAATGCATACGGAACAGTTAATTATCGTAGCTCATTCAAGCACTACTATTTTTTGAAATAAAAGGAAATAAGGAACTATCCGTTACAACTGCACACAATCTAGTGTTGAATGAAGTTTGGAATAATATACAACACATAAGCCAACCACCACATGCACTTAACAGAGAACGAACATTAAGTAGATCCAGACATGAATTGTACCTTTATATCATGCAATTAAATTGCAAAACCAGTGAAGAAAAGACTTCCTCGCACTAAATAATCTGTCAGGTACAAAAGCCAGTGCTAGGGCACAACAGTAACCCAAGTCCTTTCCGATGCAAATTGGGGTTCATACCCCTCCTCATTGGCCCGCTGGAAACGGTGACCGGAAAAGACATAGCTCCAAATACAGTAGCTTTTACGGAGCAAGCAATTCCATTTAAATCAGCCTACGCAAATGCTCTGGAAACTCCCACAATCCAAATCTTGGCTCTTCATGTTTCGGCAACCCAGATGTTCAAGCAAGGTACTCGACTCATAATGGATGCTGGCCATCATATTTAAAGCTAGTGATTACTATGGAGTCAAGGAGGAAGAATATAAACTAACTTTGGTAATAAGTTTCAAGATCTAGACCTCGAATTAAGAAATTGCGTTATAAATTTGCAGAGAAAGTACCTATTAAAGGAAAAATCAAAATCGGGGCTTATGATCATAGAGATTTCCTAGATTTTTCACTAGAGGAAGATTTTAAAAATGGATGGTTTAGGAGATCTATTGAATTGGATGGTCAGGTTATGTGGCTGAAGAAGTGGTATCCAGACTTCAAACCGGATGAAAACTCCCCCATAGTTCCACAGATAACAAAACTAGGCCAAGTATGGCCAAGGTGAGGGTTGAGGTAGCCTTACAAAACTAAAGATTAATTCTGTTTGGGTTGGAGCTGAGGTACCCAAATTCTGCAGACTCTGCAGAATTTTAGGTCATTCTTTACCTCAGTGTAGAAAGGTTAAAAAAAGGACTTCAGAAGATAAAGAGGAGGAAAAGAACAGTGAAACAAAGGATTCAAGCAACAATGAAGGGGAAAAATAGTAATGAGGATAATTCAGGAAAACGCTAGCAACAAAGGGAGAATATCTTCCCAGAAACTCAATCTGAAAATCTTGCTAACAGGGATAATTCTATCAAGCAGAAAAATGAGCAAACGGCTGATGACAACAAACAAACCAAAGGAAAGGCTGTTGCTAAACAGGGGGGATCTACGTTGAAGGGCATGTTGAATAGGATAAAGAAAAAGAAGAAGAGGACTAATGTAGAGATCAAAACTGGAACCTCTTCTTCTAGAGATGCTACTGAAAAAGTTACTGAGGTTGCACAAAATAAGCCGAATCAGAGTGACCAACAGAAGAATTAGATTGACGAAAATAAGAAGAATTATAAGGATCGAGAAGGCACAGGATATAATGCGCATTTAATTGCCAATAACAATGAATTATTCCGTCAACCGTCTACCATCAAGAATATGAAAGCTAGCAATTTAGTAGTTGACTTAAATCAGAATATGCTGGAAAGCTTCAGTTGTCAAGATATGATAATGAAAATTCTATTCTAATTAAGAGTTTGTCACTAACCAAATTTTTTATATACACGAGGAGCCAAAAAACACAGAGGAGAGACAGAGAAGATGGAGAAGGATATGACACTCACATGGACACTGATGATGAAGAAGCACACAACTACAACAATGATATTCAACAAGACATTGATGAGTTATGTTATAAACAAGGGATCTCACTGAGTAAAAGAGGAAGAAGTAGACATAGAAAAAAACATAGAAGAAACAAGAAAATCAGAATACTAGGACAGGAAGGAAAAGAGCAACAACATCCGAGTCAGTTCTTTATGATTAGTGCAACCATATGGAAAATCAGAGGAGTGAGGTTTATGAAGGCCATCCAAAGACTTAAAAGACTTGTTAACAAGAACAAGATTGATATGGTTACCATATCAGAGCCTATGGTGAATGTGAATAACGTGGATCGATATAAAAGATATTTGGGTTTCGGTCACTGCACCACCCACTCCAATGGCCAAATTTGGTGCTTCTGGAGAGACAATTGCATTGTCTCGATCGCTACAAATCATGAGCAACATATTACTCTCAACAAAAAAAAGAATAAAGGGAGTGACGATAAGCATGGGACTGATGTATATGCTAAACGTCCTAAAGTAACAGAAAAGCTCTCTAAGAAAGTCTGGAGGCCATGAATAATAGTATATATAGACCTTGGTGCATTGGAGGAGATTTTAATGTTATTATGCATCCGGAAGACGAGGGCTTCCTCACAGGAACTCAAGAGTTTTGACTTCCCAGAAAGTATGGACAATTGTGTGATGATAGACACTGGTGGTGTAATAATTGGGACCTTCTAAAAGGATTTGGAAGAGACTAGATATAGTCCTTATCAATGATCTATGGGTTCAAAAGTTCTCCAGAAACATTATTAGACATTTGGCCAGAACAATGCTTCTAAAGTGTGACAGTGATCAGACGAAGAGGCATAGATATTTCAAATTTTTAACTTATAGACTACAGAGGATAGTTTCACGAATGTAGTGAGAATTAATTCGAATCAATATATCGTGGAGAACCCTATGTGGAAGCTCCAACAAAAACTTAAGAGATTGGGTAGAACACTATCTCAATGGTCGGTAGAAGAGATTGGTGATGTTTATGATCAGGTAGAAGTGTGGGAAGCCAAAATGCAACATCTGGAAGATGGCTTGAAGAAGGTGAGATCAACAACAAATATTTTCACTCTGTTATTAGAGACCGGAGAAGAATATTAGGCATCAACAAAATCAAGAACCAAAGACGAAATTGGATCATTGGGGACGACGAAATTGCTAAGGAAGCCATGACCCGTTATGTGCACATATTCAATCTTAAGCAAAAAATTATTGATCACTCTATTTTTGATTGTATTACTAATTGCATCAGTGCATACGACAAAATCAGTATCTCCAGAATTCCTTACGAGGATGAGATCAGGTAGGCTATTTTTTATTTCAGCTCAGATATTGCTCAGTTTTTCTTTTACAAAGGAAAACTGACTAAGTTCTTCTCCCACAACCTATTAGCACTAACCCCAAAAGTGAATTCCTCTACTGATTTTACAAAACTAAGACCCGTAAGTCTTAGTAATTTAACTTGTAAAATTATCACCAAAGTTCTTTCCAAAAGACTTAACCCTTTACCTCCCTTAATAATCTCACAAAATCAAAAGTGGGTTTTTAAAAGATAGGCTCATCACGGAAAACATCTTGCTTACTCAAGAGATTGTTCAAGACATCAAGACTAAGAATAAAGGCAGTAATATGGTTATTAAGTTAGATATGACCAAGGCGTATGATCGAATGTTTTTCCCTTTCATTGTTGCTGTTCTCCAAAAGTTTGGTTTCTCGAAAAATTTATTAATCTGTTAATGGGTACTTTTTACTAATGTTTGGTATTCTATCATTATTAATGGTACCAAAAATGGATGTACTTCTTCACAAGGATTCAAACAAGGTGACCCTCTCTTCCCCTTACTTTTTATTACTGGTGCTGAGGTTCTTGCTAGATTATTGAATAACCTTAATCAAAGTGAGTATTCTTACCTTTTTCTATGTTTGGTCGAGGTTCTATCATTAATCATCTTTCATATGCAGATGACATAGTGATTTTCACCAATGGAAACACTAAGTTTATTAGGATGATCATGAAACAAACTCATTGGTGTGAGAAGAGTTTTGGGCAAAAAAATAAGAAGAAAAAATGCTTCTTTCTCACTTTCCCTCATACTGGTCCTAGCAGAATAAAGAAAATCAGAACTTCTAATGGCTTTGTTGACAAAAAGATCCCTTTCAATTATCTTGGTTTCCCTATCTACATTGGTGCAAAAAAGAATGAGTATTTCGAAAAGCTCTTGTCCAAAGTCATTAAAAGATTATATGGTATACAAGGAAACATGTTATCTTATGGGGGTAAATTCTTCTTGAAAAAGCATGTGCTCCAATCTCTCCCTATTGACACTCTCCCTGCTTTAACTCCTCTGAAGCTCATGGAAAACACTTTGCCGGATTATTTTGGGGTTCTCCTGTTGATAAGTAAATGTATCATTGGAGCTCTTGGAAAAGTTTGTGTTTTCACAAAGAAGAAGGGGGGATTGGGGATGAGAAGCATAAAAGAGATTTGTGACACTCTAACTATTAAAAAATGGTGGAGATTCAGGAGGCAAGAGTCATTATGGGCTAAATTCACCAAAGTTAAATATTGTGTCATAGCTCATCCTGTATCTAAAGTTTGGGTGTCTGGCAACTCTCACATATGGAAGAATCTTACTCAAGCTAGATCCAAATCTGAGCACAATATTTCTTGGATAATTCATCACAGGGATTGTAGTATTTGGTGGGATAACTGGACTAGTTTTGAGCAATTGTTAATTATTGTCTAGATCAAATCATTCTGTTAAAACTCAATTCAAAGACTTCATCAACAACTATAATTGGAATGTTCAAAAGCTGCACAATGTGCTCCCAACATGGCTAGTCGATCACATCAGTACCATCAAATTGGCTTCAACACTAGATCAGATATTCCTTTTTGAGATGCTAGTAATATGTCTTTTCACTAACAAATCTGTGGGGGAAAGCATCAGCCAGTCTAGTCAAACAGACATGATTATCAACATAGATTAGCATAACAATATCCCATTTAAATTGTCCTTTCTTTACTGGAGACTCATCAAAATTAAACTTCCTTTTAGTGATGTTATATGCAAGTATACCGATAGAAGTCAACTGGAATGTCTATGTTGTGATATTCCCCAGCTAGAAACAATCAGACACGTCTTTATTGAAAGTGAGCATGCATAGAAATTCTGGAAAACATTTGGTCAACCACTGGGAATCAAATACCAGAGAAGACCAATGAAGAGCTTTCTTTATGGTTGGTGGCAGATCCCAGGGAAAAATGATATCCAAAAAATGTTGATACAGATCACTCTAGCGGCTATTTGTTGGGAGAGTTGGAAAATGAGATGCGCATGTAGATATGTGAACATAACAAGATTCTACACCAGAAGAATGGAGCGACAAATCTCCTGGCGCATCAAAGCAGCCATCGACAATGCCTTCTATTTAGATAAAATGGATGTCCAGTGGAACCAATTGTGTGACAAAGTAGACAAGCTGGAGCCTAAAATCAGTACCAAAATGGTGGTATGGAACACTCCTAAGATTGGGAAGATAAAGATTAACACAGATGGTAGTTTTTGAGCCATCGGCTTAAAGCTGGTATTAGAGGTATAGCCAAAGACAGTGCAGGGGACTTTATCTTTGCTTTTTTAGTTCCAGTCTGTTGCAAGGACCATAACGTTGCTGAAGCAGTGACTGCACAATACGTTGTGCATTGGTTTATGAATAGCAGTCACTTGCATTGTACGATTGAAATGGATTCGATAAATGTGGTGAACATGACGACGAACAAGACCTCCAATAATCTCAATTTGAAGACCATTGTAGAGGATACTACTAATTTAATTAATGGTACAGATCTAACCTTCTCACAGTGTTACAGCGAGGCCAACAACGTGGCCGATCATCTCGTAAAATCGGCCACAAGCTTGGATCAGCCTATCTTATATCATAGACTTGATCGTTTGCCTGCTGGAGCTAAATGCTCGTTTATTTTAGATAAAATGCAGTTACTTAGTATCAGGATTAGATACGACAAGGCCAACTTTTTTGTTAGCTAAATGTACACCCTTCTGTATGTTGAGAATGTATACTTCTTTCGCAATCATTCTCCTTTTACTATGATTTACGACAATCTTGGATGTATACATGGGGTAACGTCTAGTCCCACCCCCCATGTCTTTTGTGATCTCCATAAATAATATGCATCCCCAGGTACATCCAGGAAATCAAAAAAAAAAAAAAAATACCTTTATCCTTTCCGAAATCCATAGCCCAACATCTTGTAAAATCTTATTCCCCGAAGGATCAGTGGATTTCAAACTCTCAGAAACTACCCCTTGTCCGGCACCTTCAGCTATGACTATAACCATGTGTCCATTGTCTTTGAGCCTATGTTCTATATACTCAAACAGTCCACCACGTCCCTCAAGATAGAAAGGGGATTCTGGAATCAAACAACAGTCAACATCTCGACTAGCAAGAGTAGCATACATGGCTATGAACCCTGCACAATGAACACATGTTAGAGAAATGTAAACCCTACAAACAAGTTATATTATTTTATGTGCGGTGGATCAGTTTTATCATGTACATGTAGCAGCATCAACATGAAACTCCCTTGTTGAGGGATTAAAAAGAATCACTCAATCGGTGATCTGAAATTATATTGACTACAAATCTCTATAAATGTTGCATATCCCAGGACAAAAAAGAACTTGTCAAGACCTTAAAGAAGTTCTGATGTAGGTCTTAAAATTTCCTTCGGAGAAGTTATAGCATGTGGATCAATCTGCAATTCAAAAAGTAAAGCATTTTAAGATTACCACTATCTCGTCCCATTAACTTCACAACGCCAATTCCATTCTCAAAACTGGTAGCTTCAACATGAGCAGCACTAATAGCACGTTGGGCTTCCTCAACGGCAGAATCAAAACCGAAAGACTTGTCAATAACCTGGAGAGAAGCAGAAAAATCACTAATTTAATTTGGTTACCCACTGAAATTTTGGTACTTGTTGAATAACAAGTATGACATGACACATAATATATATGGGAAAGTAGTTACTGGTATATCATTATCGATTGTCTTGGGGATTCCAGCAACTGCAACATTGAGACCACGCCTTCTAATTTCCTGTAGGAGAAGAGGCAGAATAAACTTGAGTGACACAGTTTTCATTATTTTCTCCATCAACACAGTAAATATTGCATCATGTCAAGTGGGTACATTAGAATGATCAATTGATCTAAGAGATGCTCTTTGAAAGCATTATTTTGGAACGGTTACGGGTCAATGGCTAAGACGGTCTACCTCAAATATCACTGCTGCCCCTCTCTGGGTTCCATCTCCTCCAATTATATAAACCTTGAAAACAAAAAGCGATATGAATATCTATACATGATTCATGGATTAGATGGAAAGAGAACACCCTGAGTTAGTACTTAAATGAAACATCCTGAGTTAGTTCTCAAATAATTGTTCTCTAATTTTTAGTTTTACCTGATTGATACCTCGGTCCTGAATGCTATCTACTATTTTCTTGGTAACATGACCTCCTCGAGATGTCCCAAGAATGGTTCCACCACGTTTATGGATATCATTCACAACCTTGGGTGTCAAGGGAATTGTATTTTTAGAATAGAAACCTCGATATCCTCCCTACACATTCACAAATGTTGTAAGTTCTGATGCAGATATGCATTAAGCAAACTTTTGGAATTACAAATCGAGATAGGATCTACTGTCAAACATAGCGGAAGAGCAAGATATTAAAAACTAGGAAAGAATAACGAACTTCAATTTCAACCTTTTTAGATTGTTGTTAAGTTTGATTTCAACCTTACTCCTTGTGTTCCTAAAATTCCCAAAGTTATGCATCATAGGATTGAAGAACTGTTAATCTAGTTGTTGCAATCCTCTTCAAGATGAGTCTTGAAGCTACTGGTTCTACAATTATCTAGCAGCACTTTGATGAGCAGAGTTTAACAAAGGAAAACAAGTATGTAACCATTCTCATTAATAAAGTTGCTTTATATTTCAAAAAGATACATGATAAAATTAATTAAGGGGTTGTTTTGTAGAGTGTAGTAGAGAAAAAAATGCATGCATTAGCTTTGTATATTATTTGCCTTTGTTTGGTACATCTTTTCAACCCATATATAATTAATGCAAGTATTAGTTATACACTCTATTTGGTATTAAGGTGTGTATAACCAATACATGAAAATCTATGGAATTAGTATTGCAATGGATTCTAATGCATGCTAATGCATGCATTAGAATGGTTAAAGAAACAAATGTCCCTCAAAATCGTTTCCACATCCTTTCCACCATATTTTTGGAGGATATTTCTGTAAAAAATATTTTCCTCTATGAAATTATGTGATGCATATAATTTTTAATACACCAAACCAAACACATAATAAGAAAAATCTCGACATAACTAATGCAAACATAACTAATACAAGCATTACTAATGCAAGTATTACCAATACACCATATTGTGCACAATTTTTGTATATTTTCTACCAAACGACACCTAAATGTATTACTGTGTCATGGAATGAAATGTATACTCACATCTATTCCCATGACTCTGCTTACGCCATACATATGGCATAGACCACATACTATTTCCCTGATAACTGTGTTGAGACCAGGACATAAGCCTCCACATGTTACAATACATGCATAAACATCATTTGGCTCAAAATAAACCTGAAAAATCATCAGGAAGGTTCATATTTATTTGATAATACCATAGAATCAGCCAATCTGGATGCCGAATATGCTGTGGTTAATGAAATAATTACATACTTTTTGGCGAGGACCAGCTCGACGAAAATGTACCCCCTTTGGACTGTTCTTGTGGACAACAATCTGTTAATTTGTAGAAAAACATGTAAGCAGGAAGAAAGCTAGTCCAACCAGGATTCCATTAAGGGATATGTAATATACATACTATTCCCTCAAAATATCATGAAATGTTAAGTCTCTTTCAGCATATGTCAGATGATCTTTGTTTATGTTCTAACAGAAATATGGAGTAGGCAGCAAATTACGCCAACGATATAGGCATTGATTAAGACAAATTCACATGAATTTTGCCTCCGCATACTGATTACTATCACACAAAAGTCATATTATCCCTTGACCAAGACAAAATATTAGCACGCACTATCAAGTGCTTCTCCAAATGATTACAAGGTAATCCCCAAATATTTTTCATTTCAAACAGAACTGACCTTTTGGGCGACTGCATCATCCACATCGACAAAATACTGCCTGGAAAAATGTTTAAATCTGATTGATCAGCCCGATCATCTTGACTTTTATGAATAAGAAACCAGAAATGAAGGAGAATATCAGGCGACTTACTTAACAACTGAATATGAAGGATTTTCCTGCAATGGATTAGGATATGTCTGCAATGACAAGACAAGTATTTAGTAAAATGATTCTCTTATCATCCACTAGGTAATAGGTACTATCTTCTTCTAATGCATTTCTATTATCATCCATTAGACTAGGCAAACAAATCAGAATAGAAAGAAGAAAAACGACAACAACGGAAAGAGCAGTTGCACGTTCCCAGTTGAATTAACCGAAAAGCAAAATGATCAGCCATGTTCAGTTAACTAATTAAAAAAAAAATGTACAGAGAATAACAAATCTTTACCTCCTTTCCACCAACTGCTTCTTTATAAGTAACTATATAAAGGAAGTATCAACTTGTACATACAAAATATAACTCAATTATATTGCAAAACTACCAATTTCATTCAATATTGAACGTGAGGGAATCAAATGGAAGATTGTGGTCAAGAAACAAATCATCATTGTCCAACTTGTATACCAATTAATTAATTGAATCCGTATGAGGATTCACACATAAACTTCTTGTCAGTTTATCCTCCACCACATACATATCCATTCATTTTGAAAAACAAAAAATAGAGCAGCTTTATTGTTTCTAAATCATCAAAACATAATTAACAGCCTTAATAGAAAATTTTTAATTTTTTAAATTTTTTTATTTCAAAAAAATAATAAAAAATTCAAAAAATATATTCAAAAACACATAATTTTTTAATTTAGAATAATAAAAAATAAAAAAATATTTTAATAAAAAAAATTGAAAAAATAATTTTAAAAGTTTTTCAAATTTAATATAATTTTGAAAAATTAAATTTTATATTTTTTTATTAAAAAAATAAATTTTAAACATATTTTCTATATTTTTAATTTTTTTAGAATAGAAATAACTCAATTCTATAATGTTGATCAAGATAAAAATAAATCAAAAGTGATAAGTTTTGACTTATGGTTATAAGGTATAGGTTCGTTCTAATAAACTCGATAGCTATAGGGAAAGAGAGTGTACGGGAAGATTAGGTATGTAATCAGACAAATGAGGCACGTCCTCCAGAACATAACCATCTTCACTGATGACAAATTTCTTCTGCTTCTGCTGCAAATTAGGTGCTTCTCCCATTTGAACACTTGACAGCCTTTCCCACTACCTCTAACTTAATTATATTCAAATTATGGTGAGACCTCAAACCTATGATCCAGTAATGCCATTCAAATAAGTTGAGCAGCCTCTTGTGAACTTTCAACTAAAAGTGGTCAGCAAACATATATACAAATACAGGTGGCAAACGAGCTCACGAAAAGTACATTGGAAAAGAAAGAGGCAAGAAAAATGAGAGGACTGAAATTGTTTTGATTCTTCTGGAAATTCGAAGATTCTCTACACATATTCTGTATTCTGTCAAATTTGGACTTGGAGGAGGTGGGGCGTGGGGGTGAGGTCATTACTTTGAATAAATTACTAGCTTGACGTTAACAATATCATCGTCAAGCCGCACGCCTTCTTTTATCTTTTGTATATCCAGCAATCAACTGCCACTTGTTATTTTGCGCTTCGCCATATACACACCACAAATTTTCATTTTGACGCCTATATTGAGGCTATTACTCAAATTTATTTATTATTTTTTATTTTATCACAAAATATTTTTATTTTAAAATTTTAAAATAAAAATATTTTTTTAATTTTATTTGAAAGTAATTTTCTTTGAAGACTTCAAAATTAATTATTAGTGTATGCAACTAAGTAATCAAGAAAAGGATAATATCACAGACAATAATATTTTATTTCAAGAATATGGGCTGAGGTTATAATCTTTATTAAATCTTATAAAATCTTTTTTTTGCTCTTGATTGATGGAATACTTGTCAGAATTTTTACTATGATTACGGAGTCAAGCTTTGATCAGAATCAAAAAGGTCCGATAACTTATGGTTCACCACTTTGAAACAAAGACTGAGTTTCTCTGCATATGTAAAGGTGTGAGTTAAGGCTTAGGGTACTTTGTCTCCCAATAATTTTAGTGGGCCTTGGGCTTGAAAAATAAGGATTTGGCCTGTCTTGTCAATTTAATTGATTGACCAAAATGCAATTTATGTTTTATTTAAGTCGTATAATTTTAAATTAAATATTAATCCAACTTTCTTAGCCCAAATTTGGCTTGGTCCATATATCGTGAATTTAAAATTTAATCCAATACTTACATGAATTATTTAGTAAAGTTTTATTGTCTATAAATTGTCCCACTGGGCATTCCAATTTGTATACGACTAAGTTTTTTATCCTAAAAGATAATAATCAAGAAAAGAACAATAGTGACAAACAATAATATTTTATT
>JBDJHY010000102.1:11355071-11365331 GCA_039654485.1 Withania somnifera | reverse complement strand
ACAAATAATAACGTGAAGGAAAATAAAAAAGGGTGGTATACTGCCAAGCTCAATAAAAGACAAGGAAAAAAGGTATAATCAAGTGAAATCCCACACATGATAGAGCTACTAGGCCAGGACAAACCAAAATAACTACCAAATGAACAATACGAGTAAAAAGGATAAAAAGTAACCAATAACAAATACAGTGAACCCTTATTGAACCACTTTAAGCAAGGAAGATACAATCAAGTCAAGTTCACCCGTTAGACCCCTATAAAACTAGAAAGTACACTCAAGAAAACAAAAAAGAATATTAATACAGACATAATGCAATGGTACCGAATGTCTCACTAATACCCTACGCTCCTCCTCTAATACTCCTAGTTTTGGTATACAGGACCCATGGAAGGCAGCAACTCATATAGCCGTGGAAGGCCAAAACCTGTATATCCCTACTCCAATTTTCTTGCAAACTTAGAATGGTAGGGTCCATGAAAGAAACATCCGTATAATATCTCGTGTTAAAATCTCATAAATAATATCTCATAATCAGAAGTATCTTGTAATGTGAAGTATTCTAGGGGTCCCAATACATGTGGCCAACTACATCCAAATCTAAAACTAGTCAAAACTCAATATGTGTGCCAGCTACTCCTGGGTCTATATTCATGTAATATCTAATACTCACCATCCAACATCGGGCTTAAGGTATTAGTGATATCAAGGTTGTTACACCCAAAACCAGGTTTTAAGGCATGTACTAAAACAAGTAGAAACAAGTCCTATCTAAAAGGACTGAATGTAGTAATTCAAATATAAGCACCGAGTGACCAATCAATAATTGGGCCTAAAACAAGTTGGAAAAATCATTTATCAACACTTATTATCAAAGATCCCTTTTTATAAACCAATTTAGCAACGGTATTAGCTAGTAGTATAAAAGTTTTTATGATCAACTCTTATTTATTATAAAATTCATAGTGGTACCAGTTATCAATGTTTGAAAATGAGCCTTCAAAGCCATGCAAGTTCTCAAAATCAATGATACTAGTCCCTAGACCATAAAATAGTAGAAACCAATGCATAATAATCTATATTTTATGATGATGACATGCACAACTACAACCAATAGACCACAGATAATCTTGTCGGCCCTACATAGGCTCGATAATTATTATAACACATAATAACTAGCATGTCAGAGACTTACGTATATTCCCAGTAATCCCACCATCTATGTTCCAGAGTCAATAAAGACCACTCATAATCGCAGGGGGATCTACAATCACAATACACTATCAAAATGAAAGTCAAGAATCAGACAAAAGAAAACTGCAAGGTTAAGGGTACCAATCCTATAATTCCTAACCCAAGCAGGTCAAGTTTGAGCACCCATTGGTTTGATGCATAGACTTCCTATTCCTGAGTGGAAGTGGGAACAAATCACTATTTACTTTATTTTAGGGTTGCATCATACTTCTTGTAGTCATGATTAAGTTTGAGTTATAGTTATCGCCTGACTAAGTCTGCACACTTTATTCTCGTTCATACTTCCTACATTGCAGAGAAGTTAGCCCAGATTTATCTAACTAAGGTGGTTCGGTTGCATGGTATTCCATTTTCTATCATTTTAGACCATGATACTTAATTATCTTCTTAGTTTTGTAGAGCTATACGCAATGTATAGGTATAAAGGTTCACCTTAGCACATGTTTTCACCCGTAGATGGATGGTAAGTCCAGAAGGACCATTCAGGTCCTAGAGGTTATGTTTCGAGACTGTGTTCTTAACTTTGGTAGCTCATGGTATCAACACTTAGCCTTGGTGGATTTTTCTTATAATTACAGCTACCACTCGAGTATTCAGATGACACCTTTTCAGGCTTTGTATGTTAGATAGTGGCAATTACCCATTGATTGGTTTGATGGGTTTCAGTCTAGAATATAAAGTACACACTTACTTTGGGATATTTTGGATATAGTCTGTTTGTTTTAGGATAGGTTTAGGGTAGCCTAGAGTAGGCAAAAGAGTTACTTATACTGTCATCATTGTGCTTTAGAGTTCAGTGTTATTGACCGATTATTTTTCTGGTATTGTCCATGAAGAGCATGATGAGGTTTGGGAAGCGGGTAAGCTTAACCTTAGGTATATTAGCCCTTTTGAGATCCTCAGTTGCATTGGTAGTATTGCTTATAAGCTAGCTTTGCCTTCAATATTTTCAGTTGCGCATCTGGTTTTCCATGTATCTATACTGAGGCAGCATGTTCTTGATATGTCCCATGTTATCCAGTATGATTCGATTCAGGTAGATGAGAGTTTATTTGTGGCTGAGGAGTCGCTGCTTATTTTGGCTAGAGATATGAGAAAGTTAAAATATAGAGAGATTTCAATGGTAAAGATTCAGTGGAGGGAATTATCCTGTTAAGGAGGTTACTTAGAAGATCGACAGTAAGTTGCGGGCTCAGTATCCACACTTATTTGAGCTTTTGGTACTCCTTTCTTCTGACTTTCAGGGACGAAAGTCCTTTTAGTATTAGATGTTATAATAACCCTTCTAGTTATTTTGTGATTTTACACTTTTCTTGCATCGTAGAGCTTTCCAATAGCAACTCCAAGTCATTTAGGAGTTGCTGGAATCGATGGTCTGATGCCCTAGCCATCCATTTGGTTGTTTTAGCTGTTTTCCTATTTCAGAGCCTTAATTTTGGAATTTATTAACTTTATTCAACTGCGCAGTTTACAAGATCAAAATAAAATTTTGATAGATCTATTAGCTCCGGAGCATGATTTCAATCTAGATAGGATTCTTGGTTCGAGTTTGAGATCTTTCAGTGTGTTTTTCTATCCAGTTATGAGTTTTTGGTCAATTTGGGGTTAAAAGTTTGACTTTGGTCAACTTTTGGTGATCGAAGTATTGGATTCTAACTCCAATGGTTTCATCACCTATAGTATGTAAAGTTTGGATTAGGTTTATTGTTTTCGGGTTTTGGTCGAGTAAGACTCATTTTGAGTGTTCGGTTGGAGTTATTGAATGTTTATTGTTTTTTATAATCTCTCAAAAAAGGATCTCCTAGGTCAATTTCGTCAATTTCGTCAATTTTTGAGTCTGAAATATCATTTAAACTTAAAATTTATATAAGGTTTATTTATTTTGGGTCCCGAATGAATTCTGAAAGTCCAATTTGAAAGTTTGTGAAAAAGCTATTAGTGCACCACAGGCTGGATCCCTGTTTTCTTTATTCCATGTTTAATGAAGTGATTTTTGGTCTTTTCAAATGATTTTGATAGCATATATAAAACTTTTAGGATGTATTTCATCATCTTTTACACACTTTCAACACTAGGAAACTTATTCTGAAGATTTTCTCTCCTTGAGGTTTTACTTGGAGATCAAATTTTGATGATTCAATTCTTGGGTAAGATTAAAAACTTATTTTTATACTAAATTCTTGTTATTAAACTTATTTCTTCAATTTTTCTTCATTTCAAAGGATTTGAACTTCGGTTTTCAAAAAGTAAAATGGATTTTTGATTACAAAAACCAATACATGTTTGTATAAAAAATGATTTTTGGATTTATCCAATTATGGGGATTATGTTTTTTTTTTTAAAAAAAAAATCAAATTCGAGTCTAGATTTTGGACCCGAATTTTTGGGTGATTTTTGGACCCGATTTGAAATATTTATTTATGGGTATAATTTTCTTCCTCCTTATATGTAGATTATTATTTTTTAGTTTCGTGACCATTTGGATTCATTGGAGAATTTTTGGAGCTGTTTGAACTATTTTTTTGGTATTTGCGAGCTTATGCTTCAAATGTCAGGTAGGTTATGGCTTACTGATTTTAGATTAGGTTTATATTTGAAATAATAATGGTGATTAGCAATTATTGGGTTGGGTTTTTAGGATTGTCTCCCTTGACCCTGTCTACTTCTTTTAGTTCGATTTTTGGATTTTGCTTCAGTGTTGGATTAATATTATAGATTACTTTATGACCATGTATAGCTTTTATTGACTCAGGAACATAGATGGTAGAATTATGGGAATGTCCGTGAGTTTTGAACATCGATGACTGGCTATGATTGTTGTAGTGACACCGAGCCTCTGCAGGGCTGGCAGGACTTATTGTGATCTATTGTTTGTGATTGTGAACGACATCATGATGAAACCTGGTTTGTATGTATTGGTTACTATTTTATCGACAAGAGCCCAACGTCGCTGATTTTGAATTCTGCATGGCCATTTGGGATCGTTTTTTGTATTAATGAGATTAAAATAAGTATAAAATGATGATTTTATCGGTTTTCGATGATAAGTGATTAAAGATGGATTTATTTACTATTTTTGAAATAATACTAGACTCAGTGAACGACCGTATACATTGAGATTTCTATTGATTTGAGACTCGGTGAAGGCCAAATAATGATATTAAATTTATACCAATTTAGACCTGGTAAAGGTCGAGTGCTGATTTTGAGATAGATCCTACGGGGTTGCGATTACAGTTCTGAGTTATTGAGATAGTATGCAGTGACGGCCTCCATGGACCTTGACGATCCGAGCTAAAGAGCAACTAGAGGAGGGTTATAAGAGGGAGTAGAGGTATACAGGTGAATGGCTTTAATGGTCCTGCCTTTTGGACCTACAGGTACCGAAGGAGGAGCATACATGTTTTTACTAGCATCATATCATATCATTCTACATATTCCTATCCTTGTTTATTGTTTACTGATTATACTCTCCGATTGTATGGGCAATGGGCAATCAGGGAGTTTATATTCACTTGTTTGTATTCTTCGGATATATGGGTGCTCGTTGGGATTTTACTATATTTACTTCATTATATTTATCTAGTGTAATATTGATAGCTTCATTCTCCGGGTTTACTTCATGCCCTATATCTCTCCATGACTTGATTGTAGTTGATCCTTGATTTCTATCCCTTTTATTGAGGTTATGGTATACTGACATATTTGTTCATTTTACATCTCTTGTTAGTTGATCATGAATTCATGTATGCTTCTACTCCTTGTTGCTTGAATTTTCGATACTTGTTAGCTAACTTTATAGGGTTATTTACTGCTTATATCTTGTTAGCTAATTTCTGTGTTTGGTCCACTTATTTGAATTATGTGATCTTTCTTTCATTATCTGTCTACTTACTATTTTTATTTTTTATATAGGCTCGATCGGCTTATGATACTTACTAGGTACCCGATTGCTTCGACTTTTTGGTGCTCATACTACACTCTTGCATCTTATGGTGCAGATTCTGATACGAGCACCTAGCATTGGGTTATGAGATCGTGCGAAGTTGATGATTGTTTTTGAGGTAGAAGATGGTTGTTGGCGATCGGAACCTATTTTTTCCTTCTCCTATCTTTACTTCCTGTCATTTATATATTTGAGACAGATGTATTTATCATTTCCGAATTATTATACTTCCTTGATACTCTTACACTAGAGGTTTTATGTACTTGATACCTGGTTTTGGGTTATTGCCTTAGTTTTGTTTATGCATCTTCTTCTTTCATTTATCTTCTTTCGCTCTTTTGATTCTGTTATATTCGAGTTTGTATTGTTGGTTGCTATATATATATATATATATATATATATATATATATATATATTTGACCACATTGATATGAAAATAATTATAACTTATAGCACTTTTTTATAATTTTCTAAAAATTAAATTAATTTAGCTCCAAAAATTAGTGAAATTGACTCTCAGTTACATGACAACTAATATTAGACACCTTTGTGAAAATAGTACGCTAATCATGTTAAAGAGTCCATAGATTAAAGAAATTCTAATTAATGGTCAAAACAGTAAAGTGATTTAAGGAAAACACCAAAGTGATAGTTGAAAACAATTAAGTACTCAATGGATCAAGACAACTAGTTTAACTTTGTGAACTAGGACTCTTGACGTTCAAGGAAGCTTTGCAAGTCGAACACCCCCATAAGACAGATGGTTTTTCCCATTTGACTATGGTTTTTTACTAACACATGGACCATGGTCAAGAAAATTGCAGCCCTTTACAACATTCACTGACCAAGTAGCTTCCTCTCAACTCTTGGAGCATACAATAGTGTTTGATACTGTTTTATTTTCTGAGGCCATGCTTATGCTGTGATAGGATGTGGTCTCCCAAGAAATTGCAGTTGCCTTCATTTTTGTCTTCCTTTTCTTCTATTTTGGCTTTCTTGATTTTCATCCCTTTGGTTCTTGTTTCAGTCCTTGCTTGTACATTAGGCCCTCAGAGTTCTTACTACTATCACTATCTTCTTCTTGGACTTGGAGATCTGTTGGATTATTGAGCTCTTATTCATTAAGGTCTTTGACTAGTTATGAAGAGAAATATCAGTCTTTAAAATTAATTGGCCTAGTTACTTTCAACAACTCATTTCATCAGAAACTAGCAGCAAAAGACTCACTTTCTAATCGACCACTCGGAGTAAATTTCACTTCGTTCTTGTTATTATTTGGTTCTGTTTTCCATATATATGAGGTAACTTCTCTAATGTTGTTGATTTGTCCTGTGTTTATTATCTTACTAGGAAGGAGTTGAAGATATTTGGAAGGATGAATTGAATAAGTAGCTGAGCATAGCGATAAAACACCTGGAATAAATAAAAGGTATACTAGGTTGGAAAGGCTTGAGGCCATTTTAGCAAAAGCAAGGTCATTCATAAGAGAAGCTGCTAGAAATGGAAGCATGGTATCAAATCATCAAGATCCTGATTGTGTTCCTCAAGGTCTTATCTATCGATATGCAAATGCCTCTCACAGGTAATATTTGTACTAAGTATAGCAGTAGTATTCACATTCATTTTACACTGACATACTTAAATGTTTTTGCTTATATGTTGTGCTAGGAGCTATTGTGAAATGGAGAAGAACTTCAAGATGTATGCGTATGAAGAAGGTGAACTTCCAATATTCCATAATGGTCCATGTAGGAGTATATACTCAACAGAGGGAATGTTCATTTATGAAATGGAAAAGGGAAATATATACAGAACAAAATATTCAGAGGAGGACTAGGTGTATTTCCTCCCATTTTGTGTGGTTGTAATGGTCAGATACCTATATGTCTCTGGTGCACTTGACAAGCATGTGATTGGTAGAATAATTGCTGACTATATTTATGTCATTTCTTCAAGACATTCTTTCTAGAATACAAGTCTTGGTGCTGATCACTTCATCCTCTCCTGCCATGATTGGGTAAGCAAAATATTTTGAAGTCAAGTATCCTTCCCAGTAGAGTTTAACTTCTACGCATTGACAGTGTAAAAGAATTTTAAACTATCAAGTCATCTAAAAGATAACTGCAGGTAACTGTTTATAAACCTTAAGCAGCACATTGCCATTATGTATAAGTTAATCCTTCGTCTGTGAGATGTTTTATATCTACCATTGAGATAAAATGTCTTTTTTTATAAAAGTACAATTGATTTTCAGCCATCCACTTCATATGTGCCACATCTCTTCAACAATTTCATAAGAGTTCTATGCATGCTAATACTTCTGAAGGGTTTAATCCTCAGAAAGATGTGTCATTACCAGAAATTAATCTCAAGACAGGTGATATAATAGGACTAATTGGAGGTCTATCCCATCAAGACGATCAATTCTTGCTTTCTTTGCTGGTGGTTGACATGGTTCCATAAGGAACAAGCTGATGCAACAATGGAAAGGAAAAGACCAAGATGTATTGGTTTATGAGAAACTTCCAGAAGGAAAATCTTATAAATCCATGTTGAAGAATAGCAGGTTTTGCCTATGCCCGAGTGGCTATGAGGTTGCAAGTCTGAGGGTTGTTGAAGCAATTTATGCCGAGTGTGTTCCCGTGTTGATTTCAGATGGTTATGTGCCACCATTTAGTGATGTCCTGAACTGGAAAGCGATTTCTGTGAAGATGGCTGTGAAAGACATACCAAATATCAAGAAGATATTGATGAGCATTTCTCAGAATCAGTACTTGAGAATCCCCAGGAGAGTGAAGCGAGTCCAAAGGCATTTTGTGATGAATGGACCTCCAAAAAGATTTGATCTTTTTCAAATGATTGTTCTCTCTATTTGGCTAAAAAGATTGAATATACGAGTTCAGGATTAAGCACTTCAATGTAGGTGACAGGCAAGAAATCCTGCACAAGTATTCAATTTTGACCATTTGTGGCTCATTTCTGCTTTCTGACAAACTTGTTTTGCCTTTTGCACTTAATTATTGTGAATTACTGTGATCCATTTTGGATTAGATGTAAACTGGTAAAATAATAAAGCCTGCATCTTCAAGTCTATTTTCAGATTTCAATGTAATATGATTTATGCCATATTTTTGTATCAACTGAAATGTGCTGCATAAACAAAAACAGAAATCAAACTCCTTTTCTTTGGAACACAAACAAGATCCGTAACTACAAAAAGGATAATGGTAACTCTACCATTAACTACTTCATTTATGTATCATTTTTATGCCCCTTTAACATTATTATGGCTCAAACTCAAGCAGCAGCTGGAACAGTACTAGAATACTTATAGTCTAGAGCATATACAGTGTGAGCCATCTATTTCAACATCAACCTACAGGTTTACTTAACACCTATGTCGTGAACTATAGTAAGTTTCTTGATGAATTATTATTTAAGGTGAACAACCTGGCCGGACACTATCATCATAATAACGATTAAGTAATTATAGGAAGGTCTAAAACAATACAAGCAAATAAGTATGGTGGTCATTGTGGCGGTCCTTCAATATATATCAAAGCCTTGTCTTAAAAGCAAAAACTATGGTGATCATTTCATACATCAAATTCTCTATGGAGCAGCATGTCAAGTCAATACTGTACTGGATCTCTTGCCGCAGAAGAAATCTCATCTTCCTTAGTAAAAATGCACTGGGGCAGGTGGAGTCAACCATCTCGATCTTCCTTTTGGGGTGACGAGTATGGAGAGTTTCAACTTTCCATCAATGAAGTTTCAATGACTATGGGCTTTTGCCATTGTCTCTAGGTGCCGGTGTTGTTGCAAATCCTACAATGGATTTGGAACATGTTCTTTTGAGAAGTCCAACAGATACAGAGATTTGGTGATATTTAATCATATTGCAGGTGTTCTTAGTGACTTCAAATACAACAATTATTCTGGTTATGGTGGAATACAGATACAAAAGCTTTTCCTTTGAAGTTCATTTCAAAGGCGGTTCCATCCCTATTCTGCAAAGTTCCTGGCAAAACAGTTGTGGTAACTTGGTGGATTGGATCAATAGGTTTATAAGCTGAAACAACTGATGGAGTCTATTCTTGGAAGATAGAAACATGTTTATAGAGAAGGGAATAAATTAGCTAATGCTGTGATGAATTTATGTGTGGATACTAAGAAAGACTTGATTCATGAAGCTCCTGCTGTTGTGAAAAAGTGCAGAGTCAAGATAAGACACAATTTCCTATTTTTCGTCGAGTTATAGCTAGGTGCATTCACAGGTTCTTTCTGTCACATATGTTCTTTAATGCCAGTACAGGATCTTATCTGTAGCACGTCTCAAGTAGACTTCAAGAAAAAGAAAAGGTCATTCTTGCCAATTGAATTTCACAAGCCTCCTTTCCAACCGCTCACCCCTCCACCTTGCTGGCCCATCCGGGGCAAGAAAAATGCATCATCATTTATGAATACCAAATAGCTTTCCCTAAATCTATACTACAATACCATTTGGCATCAGATAAGAATAATATTTTTCACATAACAAGATTCAAAGCATGAATTGAACTTTAAATGCAATGATTCAGACTTTCAATATGTGAGTAAATCTCCAATAACAGTTATTGTTACATCGTTGCCAATTTGTGTAAGCAACATAATATCATCTACAGTTAAAAAAAATTAAGGGGAAAGTAAAGTATAACCTACAATGTATGTGAACTATTTAAGTTCAGGAAAGAATGAACACAATATTTTTCCATAAAACTATGTGTACAATTTTCCCACCTTCCACCCAAGAATTCTAGAGAAAAAAATTAAGCATCAGCACATCTTCGTGGTACATATCCCAGTCTGGACCTCTTGGTGTCATATAATATATGAAAATTTTGCTGTTGATAGTTTCCAATTATCGACAAAGCAGACCGAGGAGTCCCAAGAATTGCCAAACAAACGATATCCTCTGGTTCGAGTTTGATGAAGTAGTTCTCTACAGGGAAATTCCATACAGCTCCGTCACCAAACACAATACCAAATGAGGGAAATTGCACGCTCTTCGCTCCGGACACATT
>JBDJHY010000102.1:11323106-11347119 GCA_039654485.1 Withania somnifera | reverse complement strand
TAATTATGAAAAAGGTTGAATTCTCAAATTAATTTATATATTATTGGATAAAGTATTGTCTCGTGATTTTATTTCACTCCGTAGTGTAGTTACTATATCAAATTTCCTCGTTTAAATTCCACAAAGCTTGAATTTTTTACCTTTTATAATCAAATCAAGATCGGGCTATTTTGAGGCTCTTCCCGCACTCGAATTGTGATCATTTATAGAGAATAGGTTCCTAATGATACTAAGAACCCCGTGGTGAAATTTATTTTTATTTTCAGCGAGCGGGGCTAGCAGGCCCATTTTAGGTTTGATTTTAGACCTAGTACAGAACTTAGTATAAATTATATTGTTAGACTCGTATTGATCTCTGAATTATTATCTCATAAGTTTCAGAGTCGTTAGAGATTATTTGATATCATTCAGAGTGACATTTGAGATTTGTAACACTTTGTGCGTCGGACGACAAATAGGCTACAAGGGGCAATCTTTGGGTATATAGTTTTGATAAATATACTAAATAGAATCCATAGATTGGGTTTCTTGGTTGGTACCCTATAATTGGACCGCTTCTTTATTCCGTCCCCCATTTGTTCCCTATATTGGTGTTCAGCGTAATTTGGCGCCTGTGACTTACAATTTGGCTTGTAATGGCTTTAGGGCGACTCTGGAAATAGTAGAACGTTGATGCGTGAGTTGCTTTTTTGGGTTTTTCCCTCAGGTTAGTCTGTTGTATTGTGCTGCTAATTGTAGCTTAGTTGCGCCAGTGCAAGCCATAGGTTGGCTATGTATATTATATGATATTGCATTTATTCTACGAGAGAGTGGGCCATAAGCTCCGGTTGAGAGTGCATTAGGTCTGGGGCCTGTATCACTATTGGATTTTTGAGCCGTGGAGGCTAGACACTGGTTAAATGATAATAATGTTAGTAATGGATAATCGTATGAAAGATGATGACATGGAACTTTCTGATAATAATATAAGTTAATGGACCTTTTACTAGTTTTAGACTCGGTATTATTCCGAGTACCCGGTACTACTCTTTACTTATTTTAGTCCAAACTTTATACCCAGGTACCGGGTGCTATTATTTGACTACTTATGCCGGGACTTGAGTCCAACTTCGCTCGGCAGTGAGTATAGTCGTTGGCACTTGAGTCCGTCATTGCACAACAGTGAGTACAACTTTGCGATACTTATCACAACTATTGGTTTGGAGATTATTGATGATACTATTCCTTGAGTATATTGGTGATACTACTCTATTGAGGCGCGACACACCATGATTTACCGAGATTAAAGCTTGATGAGACTTTTGTTATGAGGCATTATTTGCCCGATTATGAGACTCTCTAAGACTGTGTGGCTTGTGATGTAAGATTATGATGACGTTAGAGATTGCGTGTAGTGAGCATACCTCTATGGACCTTACTTCTGGGCTATACTATGACCGGAGGAGGGGTATAGGTCATAGCAAGGATATACGGGGAACATTTAGGATTAGCCTTTCCATGATTCCTACCTACTGGGCCTACGGGTATTGAAGGAGAAGTACACAAGATGGTGAGTTCATTGTGTGTATTTAATTTTCTGCACTTGTTTGTTTCAGTGTACTCCTGGTCGAATGCGGAGGCCTACGGGTGAGCGTATTTTCTGTGTAAATTGCCATCCTTCTGGGGGTTTGGCAGTGTTAATTTAATTTCTATATTTATTGCATAATTATCATTATTTTTATATGTGAGACTGTCTTATTTTGTGGGATATTTGTGCGAGATTTCATTTGACTATTCATTCCATTCTTACTTTGATGTTACCGGTACACCATCGATGTTCTCTCTTTGTCAACTTACTCATCTCTTTGATTACTTATTATTGTTTTTTATATATATCGTTGCAAGGATTTTGCGTATATCCTCTTTTCTTGCCTGAGATCTTGTTCTGTGTTTCAGCTAGCGAAGAAGTGTTTTTCCTATTTTTTTGTTTCTATCTGAGTAGCTAGCTTTTATGTTATATCATTTGCTTCTATGACATTACTTTTTTGTATTCCATTATTTACTGCTTTTATGATTGTTAAGTGCATGGTGGGATCCTTGAAGTCTACTAGGTATGGGTTGCTTCGACGACTTATACTCATACTGCACTTGTGTTCCCTTAGTGCAGATCCGAGTACTAATGCCTGGTGTTGATTTACAAATGGCCGTTCGTGCGTACTGGTTGTTGCTTTCAGAGATACAGGGTAAACTTAGCGTCCAACTGTTCCTGCTTTCTATTCTGATGGGGTTATTGTCTCTTGTGTATTTTAAAGAAATACTTATATTAGACTTTTGCTTATACTCTGTACTTAGAGAATCTGTATTTAGTTACATTGATACCGAGTTTTGGGAGTTCATTGATTCTGTTGTTTTATTTCGTTGTTTTAATTATATCCCTTCCCTTTATACCTTGTTTATTTTACTTGTGTTTTCCACTATTAATGTTGTAGTCCTCTGCTTTAAGTTCAGGCTATGGGTTGGTTCCCCTACTGGTGGGATAATAGATGCTATCATGATTTGAGAAATTAGGTCGTGACACTCGTGACTTGTTGTGATCGATAGTTTGGGCACCCTGACAGCTTTCTAACTTAATTACTTTATGTTTATAGCTTCTTTGGGACTTACTCAACTTATACGATCTCGAATTGCACTTTTTTCAGTTTGGTTGAGTCCGTAAAACCGATTACATAAAGATTCTATATATGAATTATCAAAATTGGACTCTGTCTCTATTATGTGTGACTTTTAAAACTTTTCGGAAAACCTGACAAAAAAAGGCCGCGAGACCATAAATCAACCAGTCGGTGGGTGGCCTATATATATATCTTTTTCTTGATTTTTGTTGCATTCTCTTTCTAAATCTCTCAACTTTCTTGATCTCTCAGAGCAAAAATAGTGTAATTAAAGGTATATATTCAAGTTTTAATCCGTAGAAATTCATTGTAGTGGTTCCATGATCATTTCTACTAGATAATTTCCTAATTTCTCTTAGTTATAAAGTTTTCTATATTATATAAACTTTTCAGGGCTTATTTCTTCATTATTTATCCATTGGATTGAGTAACGTATGACCTATGAGTTGTGATCTACATGTTGGTATAAATGTTTCATTTTTTCGAGCTACGAGGGTTTACAGGCCCATTTTTAGTTTGGTTTCTGACCCTGCTATTTATATAGCAATATGGATCTTGTTTTACTCATCTTGACACATGGGTTATGTTTTTATAACTTTATGGGGGGTTTCGAGCTTCATTTGTGATTCTTAAGATATTTCAGGGCATTTTTCGAGTTTATCACCAGAGTCCAGGTAGGCTATGACTTACTCTTTTTAGATTAGGTATTTAGTAATACATATTTTTAGAAAATTGCCAGCTCGAGGCTGGTTTACCAATTTAGAGCCCGATACCTATTATTACTTTAGTCTACGACCTATCTTGCTGGTCTTCTCGCTTGTAACTATATCCCTGGGACTATGTGTCCCTCCTGCGTGTCTCACGGCGACTCTAGAACATAGTGAGGTTGGGGAGGGGATTATACTAGCTGTTATAGCTTAGTAGCTATCCCTTGATTTATGTTGGTGGATTTAAAGTCGATCTTGGCTGGATGATTGTTCTATGTTCTATATGAATTATTTTCGTGTGATTAATATGTTTGCGGCTACTTGGATATAAATAGCTAGATATGGTTTTTCTAGGTAATTATTAGCCATATATGATGATGTTGTACTCTGGCCCAGATGAGCCTGAGAGTGAGTTGTATTAGCTTGAACTATGATAGCTTCATGTTTTTCCATGTATGGATGTGTACTTAGCCCTAATGGGCATCTTATGGGTAGTTGTAGCATCTTTGGTGTGATCTCTCGTGGCCCGGGACCGTAATTAGGCTAGCAGAAGGTGTTCCTTGTGACTAAGGCTTGCCGACCATTCTATGGATTATAGTTAGTAGTCTTAGGCCAGTTTAGTATATTGATTGGTTTTGTGTTGCGAGCATGCATTAATATTTGTAGAAGGTAACTTGATTTTGACAGAGTAATAATTGGAAACTGATTCCTTATACATTATATATATCCACGACTGTGGTTGCAGTATGGAGCTATTTTCTGACACTATGGAATCCTATTTTCTCACTGGCACTGTGGTTCCTGGATATTGCCTACGAGGCGAAAGTTGGATTATACTAAGACTTGGCTTTCTTTCATGGCCAGACTTGAGATTTTCCACTGAAATATGATATACGGGCTGAGCCTGAGTTTTGGAATTTTTGTCTTGATAATTATGCCACCAATTAGCCTTTTTACAGGGATTTTATATATGGGACTAGATCCCTCTAGGGACCCTTTAATACTGGGTGGCTATGCCTAAGATACTACTACTAAGTATGAGCTGCAACCAAGGGGAGAGGTATACTGGAGTAGGGGGTTAATTACACGGGGAAGCTTTCGTGGGTCTGCTCCTAGCAAAGTCTTTGTATCGGGGAGGGTGCGTATGAGCACTATTTACTTTTTAGCATCCCTTTGTATTGCATCTTTTTGCGTTGATTTATACTCTTCAAGATTTACAGAGTGAGTACCTGTTAGGTTACTGGTTGCCTGGTTGTACCTACTGATAGTATGGGATGTTGTCGGGGTTTGTTTGATAGTAGACTTTGTTTATTCCTTTTTGTCTCTTTTAGGTACCATCTGTGCACTTGTTGTATTTGTTGTTAGCTTGGCTTGTTATATAATTTATATTCTTTTATTGGTCCTCCTTGTGCTGGTTACATTGGAGCTCCAGTTACGTGTCGCGTTTGGTTATGATTTGCTTATGGCCCATGTTCTGTGTGTAATATCGTGATGGTTGACTTTTCTTCGTACTTGTTAGCTGATGCTACACACACTAATGGTTGATCCTTCACCGCACCTTACTAGCTGTTGCTGCAATTATCCCTTTTCTGTTATTTATTATGTGCAATTGTCGTATTTGTTTATGATCATTTTTTACCTTGCTTATGCTTACTTTTTCCTGGTTAGCTTATGATGCTTATTGGGTATTCGTTGCTTTTGGTACTTATGCTATACTTATGCATCTTTTTATGATGTAGATCCTAGTACAAGTCATCAGAGCTGTCGCGATTGTGTGAGATAGTTTAGAGTTGTTCCAGTAGATACGGTGAGAAGTTGACGTTTTTGCTGACTGGATCTTCCTCTGTCTTCTGAGTTGTGTTAGTTAGATTTTAGTTAGTTGTTGTTAGTTTTTGCCCCGTTGTGGGTTGTATTTTGTACTATTCTGTATATAGATGCTCGATAGCCATGACACCAGGTTCTAGGGGATTTATTTTTTGTTGTGTATTTTCTGTTTCTCCTTCTTCTTTCTCTCTTCTTCTCCCTCTCTTTTCTTTTGACATTTGATACTGGCCCAGGTTAGGCTTGTCTACAGGTGGGATATAGACGCTATCACAACTCGGTTTCTTGATTGTAACAATGATGGAGTCAAGACTCGTGTAAGAATAGTGGGAGGAGACTCAAATCATTTTTTCGTGGTCATGGGGTTTCATCAGGGATCGACCCTTAGTCAGTTTTTATTTTCCCTGTTATGGATGATTTGATGCAGGAAATTCAAGGCGAGGTACCTTGGTGTATGTTATTTGCGGATGACATAGTTTTGATTGACGAAACTCGTAGAGGGGTTAATACTAAGTTGGAGATTTGGCGAGTAGCTCTTGAGTCTAAAGGGTTTACATTGAGTAGGTCTAAGAAGGAGTATTTGAAGTGCAAGTTTAGTGAGGTGGAGCAGGGGAAGGACGTGATAGTGAAGTTAGATACTCATGCTATTTGTAAGAAAGATAGTTTCAAGTATTTGGGGTCTATAATCCAAGGATTGGGATATTGACGAAGATGTTTCCCACCGCATTGACGCCTCGTGGATGAAATAGAGGTTACCATTTAAGGTTTTGTGCAATAAGAAAGTGCCTCTAAAGCTGAAAAGAAAGTTTTTCAGAGTGGTAGTTAGACCAGCTATGTTGTATGGGCGGAGTGTTGACCGGTTAAGAATTTTCATATTCAAAAATTGAAAATGGCGGAGATGTGGATGCTGCGATGAATGTGTGGGTTTACTATATGTGATAGGATTCGGAATGAGGTTATTAGAGACATAGTAAGTGTGATTGTGGTGGAAGATAAGATGTGGGAGGCGAGACTGAGATGCTTTAGGCATGTGCTTACGAGGGATACGAATGCCCAGTACGGAGGTGTGAGAGTTAAGCGATGGATAATTTTAAGAGAAAAAAAGGTAGACCAAAAATTTTGGAGAGAGGTGATTATACAAGACTTGAAGAAGTTACAACAGACCGAGGACGTAACTCTAGATAGAAAGGTGTGGAGGATAAGTATTAGGATAGAAGGTTACAGGTTAGGGGTCGTTTTGTTAGTAGGTAGGTAGGTTTGGTCTAGGGGTCATAGTACCTCTCAAAGTTTTGGGGAGGTTTGATGCTTTCTGTAGTTTGATGGTACTATTTTTTGGTAATAGACTTACATATGTTATTATTTGTCGCTCATTACTTCGCCTTATTCCTTTTTAGTATATTATGCCTTTTATAGATTGTATTGTCTTGAGTCGAGTGTCTTCCCGAAACAACCTCTCTACCTGATCGTAGGTAGTGTGGTATGGATTACATACACTCTACCCTCGCTAGACACCACGTTGTGGTAATATACTAGGCATGTTGTTGTTATTGTTTCATAAATAAAGCTCTATAATACGTTATCTATGTTAAATGACTCATTTACAATTAGATTTTAGCCCCAAAATTACTTTTCATAGATTTTGAATTTTTGAGGGTTTTTTTTTTAAATTGGTACATTTTATGGCCAAATAAATTTATTTGCAATAACTATGGTCAAAGGCAACAATGTGTTCCTTGAATTTTTGTCTCCGAAATGCTCAACTTTAAATTGTTATTCATGCCTAATAAGTTTTAATGTTTATCTATAAGCTAAAACGTGTAGTCAATTGAACAAGTTCACCACTATCTTAAAATATTTGGAAGGTCTATTTATGACTAAAAGGTCAAAGTTTTAATTTTTAACTATAAAACACAATTTCTAATCAAATCAAATATATTTAATATCTTACAACATCATAAATGTCTATCTTGTTAATAAAATTTGTTAAGCTAGTTCATCTCTTATGTAAGTCATTTCTATAAGATTTTTCAAATAAAAAATAAAATATAAAAACCAATCCATTTGAGGGTCATTTGAATCCCTGGACATGACGTCACCCGAGCTTTTTCTTAGGTAATGAATGACCCGGGAATGCAGGTTGCGGGTTCATATAAAAACATCGCAATGCTGTGGAAAACACTTGTTCCCTCCTCCGCCTGTAAATTGAATGAATGCAGAGAGGGAGGGACTTCATCAAAGCCATTAACAGAAGCTTTTCCACTTCAATGTCTCAGGTAACAAATCACAGGCACACGCACACACACTCTCTCTGTCTCTGCCCTAATCACACTGTTTCAACAGTTTATGGTGACACTGTGCAAGTGTTCATTAACGTACAGATGGATCAATCAAAGCGTTACCGTTACAGCCCAACTTTGAAATGGAACCCTAATGTTGCAGAATACTTCATTAAAGCTTATGGAGCTGATCATTTCTCTCGTATTTCTACTGCTCTCACGTATGCTATTTGCCTCCTTTCTATTCTTATTATGTCTGTTAGAGAAACTTGAGTTTTACGTTGAATTGACGGAAAGTTATTATATTTGATGAAATAGGGTTGAGTTCAATCTTTGTGTTTGTGTAGGTCCTGGTATTCAGTACTACAAATTTAATGCCAAGCTATTTAGGCAAAAAATGAGCTTGAGAAACATAAGAGATTAATAGTAAAGGACTACTAGTAATTAAATTCATTATTTAGGTGGATTCCGAGTATTTCTTTGTTTTTGTTAAATAGAATATGCTTCCAAGGGAAGCTGGAGAGTAGTATAGCTGTTGTTAAATTCAAATATGTGAAATATTCATTGCATTGACACAAAAGGGATTTTTCGCTACTGAGTTGTTTGTTGTTATGGACTTGTTAGAATCTTTCACTGTGTGATTTATACCAGTCCAGGCTATTTTACTTTTGGCATTGAAAGTTGAATAAGATATTTTCTGTACTGTTATCAGATTAAGTATTTCCTCTTTGTTATAATTTTTATGATGTCTTCTTTTTTCCAACTGCATGTTACATGTTTCTTTCTTTGTTCGTGATATTTAAATGCCTTAACTGTAGGCACAAAAAGTTTCACACTTACATTTCCTTTACCTGTAAATGTTTCTTCCTAATATTCAAATGTTAATGCTTTCCTTAGACGCCCATCATGTTACTCTTGTATCCGGGTGAATACACTCAAATCAGCAAGTGATGCTGTTATCGAGAAGCTTTTGGCAATTTTCAAGGAAAGAGGAATCTGCGATGTCGCAGTTCATGAATGCACTGGAAGTGCAGATTCTCTTAAGGCCATCAAAAGTATCTCAAAGTGTGAATTTCCTGGTTTGGATTATGTAGTTTTTGTTAAAGGTTCAGGGCCACATGCTATTCATTATGGGGACAACGAAGGCAAACCTCTTAAGGAGGTAATTGTGAGCCGAAAGTGTGCAGAGGCAGTTCTTCGTGGCGCCCAAGTGAGTGAGTTATTCAGCACGTATGTAAACACGGTCAGCTATGTTTCAACCTGTAGATATAAGGATGAAAAAATGCCAAATTGTGATGGCATTTGTATCTTTTATCAAGTGATGTGTTGTGTGTTATATTGCTTCTTATGTGCAGGCATATGCACGATGCTGTTCTTGATATATGAGTGTCTAAGAGCTGTTCATTCTTTCTTATTATCTTCTCTGTTGTTAAAACACTTGACTGTTTTCCCGACAAGATACATGCCATTGCTTTTAGCAACAGTATAGCCTAAACCCTGTGCTAACATCACTAACAATGGATTAGTGGAATGAGGGATTAAGAGACATATAGGGAGGGAGTGATCCATCAATCATTAGTTGACTTTCCCTTTGAACCAGTGACGGTGCTCTCAGCGCAGCTGTTTAGGTTTTGGAATTCCATCTCTAGTTCCATTTAGAAGTATTTTTAGAAAGTACACTGGAAAAGAACTTATAAATAGAAAAAGAAAAAAATCATAATAAAGAAGGAACTGTAGTTTTGCATAGAATGGAAGATTTCTAAGAGTTAAAGTCATGCAATTATGTGAGTATCATATTCGGCAATTTACTTTTTTCTTCTTTCTTTTCTTAATTTATCCCGTCGTATTCAGGGGTGTAAAGTTTGATTGGTACTTCAAGTAGTAACTTACCCTTCTTCATTTATGCATGGTTTTGTCTGGAGCTATGTAATAGGCTCATACCTTTGTCAGGATTAGTGACATCTTGACCTTCAATATCACTTGAAGTTATGCATTAGTTTTCTGTCTATAGAGGCACAAATATACCAACGGGAGACACATGTCCCTGCAAGTTGGTAACCAAAACAATGGCATTGAAACACCTGAAGATATTTTTTCTTTGATTTGCTAGAATCTTTTTGTCAAGAGGGCATCTACTTTAGTTAAATTACAAATTAGTACCCAGCACATTAATCTTACCATTTGCTTATCATGTTCCCAGGTTTATGTGCCTGGTGTTTTGGCATGCAGTGCTCATGTCGAAAGAGGTGATGCAGTTGCAGTTTCAGTTGCTGTGGAACAGTCTGGTCCAGATGGTGAATGGGGTATTGCAATGACACGCGGGACTGTTCTACAAGGATCACAAGCAGGTAAGTTAACTTCTTTTTTTGCACTTTTTCATATCTAATAAAGTGTTCTTTCTGAATTCTTACACTGATTTGACCACAAAGGTATTAATGTGTTCTCTGTGGAAAGGCTTGCTGAGGAACTTACTATTTCTTTGGTATAAACTTGATATGTGTGTGTAACTGCAGAATACATTTTGGTCTTGCTCTGGTGTTCCCTCATTTTCACTTTTATCCAAATATGACAGGGCATCAGTAAGTTAATGATTTTGTATGGGTAACACCTGCTTCAACTATTAGTTAGACCTGGGGTAAGCCAATTGATTTCGATGTAGAAAATGTTTCATTTGTTTGGGTGATTGGATTGTGCTTAATGCACATAATTCCTTATTTTTTAATGAATGTTAAATTCTTTAATATGATAGTCATTTTGACTCCTTATTTTGGTGAATTTCTTACAATTTGAAAAACTAGGTTTGCAGAAAGATATTTGGTAATTTACGTTGAACCATTGGCTTCATTTCACACTGATGTTCTCGTCTGAAAGGATTTTAATGTTAATAGAAATATCCTCCTCATTTGATTATGGTGGGATACATACTGCATTTTTATGGTTAAATACCGAGATGATTTTTCATCTAGTCTGATTTTGTGGATACAAGTTCCCTATGGCCTTTTTTCTTCATTACTTGTAAAAAAGGTATCCTATGATCTTTTGGAAAAATACACTAGATCTGCTTGATTTATTGAAATGTTGTCTTCTCTCTTTAAATCAAATTTTGCAGTATATAAATCTATGTCATCTTATTTTTCCGAGTTGTATGGCATCCTTCCAGCCAATAGAGTGACTAATCTCAGTTTTGATTAGATCCTTATTATTATGAAAGAGAGGGCTTCTACATTGGCCAAGCAACAGCAATGATGTCAAGAGCTGAGATGTTTCGTGTTTGTGAAGGAGTTGCTGTGGATATGAAGGAAAGAGTTTTTAGACTGCCCTCCTTTTATGGTATTAGTTTCTCGCCTTTTCCAGTATTATTGAAATCATTTACAGGATATTATGAGCACCCATTTTTATGGCATACTCTTTTATGTCTCACTTGATGATGAGAATCTGCTTCAACTTACTAAATGTTTTTACCATCTAGTATTCATCTAGTTTTAAAAAATATTACAGTCACCTTTTTTAAAAATTGCTACTTAATTCTAGTCTGCAAGGGTTTATCCGCCTTTCTGTATACGGGATTTCCCCCCATTATGTATGAAATTATTTCTTACTTGATTTATAAGGGCGTCTCTGCCTTTTTTCTTTGGGTATCTGTATCAAGTTTGCTCCTATTTCTCCTCCCTGTCGAGAATTACCATGGTACATTTACACTGTTAGCGGATATTTTAAGTTTAAGTCATGGTTCTTAACCTGAAATGAGTAACTTTTACATATTCAAGTTCACATGGTGCAATGATGTAAGATGTTTGTGAGAATCAGAAGTATAGTTCAATTTCCCAAAAAAGAAAGGATAGAAGTATAGTATGCTAATATGGCATTTGTTTGTTCATTTGTTGTATAGACCTTAAGAGTATGGTAACAGTTGATGCACCTCCTTCGTGATGATTGATAGATGTCATCCATTTTTCAAGAAAGGTAGAAAAGATTATTTATTTCCATCGGATTTTATTAATTCCGTGTTAGAAGCTTTATTTTATCGCCTTTCTAAATTGCAGTGATTGAAATGTAGAGAAATTTCCTAGCCATCTTGGAAGGCAAATTAAGACCAAATGTCTGGTTAGACCCAGGATTGATTCGACATGAATGATATTTGTCCATTAGAGATCCTTCCAAGATTTCTCTGTATATGTTTGTCATGATAGTCAGTTCCCTATTCATTTTCTTGAGAAAGGACAATGGGAGAATTGGTCCCATTAATGGCTGAAAAGTAGTGTACATGATGATTTCTGATCACAGTCGATAAACAATATAGGTTTCCATTGCTAGACAGGGACATTGAAGGCTTTGTTCACTTTAAGAAGGTAAGGCTCTTTGGAGGGATGCCATATTTGCAAATTTTCAATTCAGTTGATTAGAGTCCAACAATATTGCAAATCACTATCTTCGTGCAGATAGCGCTTGGGTAGACGCCATTGCCAGTTCTTTATATAAGAAAATGGAATATTTTAGTAGTCTAGAGCTGTTAGAGGTGCAGAAGGAATGAGGAAGTCCATTAAGTTAAACTTTGTTGTTATAAGTGAACTCAGCGGTTTCCCCGTCTTTAAAAGTATCTTTATTTATGGCAGAGGAAACACTTTGTACACTTTTCATCTCCATGAGTGATTTTGTCACTCTTGTCCATTGTCTTTTTGCACCGTGATTCTCTGAATATGAAAGAAAGAATGAAAAGGAAACATTATACACAAGACTATACTCCCAAGTGATTTTGGATTGTCTGTGAATAGCAACTTCTTTAGCAGTTATGGTTACATGTGGTGGTGTTTGATTATAATATCTTGTTTTCAGATTTGCTTGAGGGTGAGATTTTTCTTCAGAATCTGCCAAGCATAATCACTGCACATGCCTTAGGTATGTTCATAATTTCTCAGATATTCTGTTTTTTCTTTTGTGCAACGGCGAGTCTGTATCATTACATTGTATGCACAATAGATATTCTTTTTTGATAAATTTATAAATTTCATTAGAGAAGGGCAAAATCTTACCCGCATACAAAAAGTATATTAGAAGTAGAAAACCTTACAATAGGACATGGTTTTCTACAAATAACATCGATTCATCTATACATGTAGGAATCTTATGGGTGCACTAAAAGAAATAAGGGAAAATAAGCTATTCCTCTGGTGTACAAAGTCTTTCTCTACTCCCTCAAAAGCTCTTCTATCTCTCTCGCCATATGATCCACATAAGTGCTAGAGGAGAAACATTCCATTCCGTGCATCTTCTCTTCCGGTAGTAGATTGTGGGTATTATTGGGACCAATTTCTACCGCTGGCAGAGTTAGCATATAGTAATAGCTACCATTCAAGCATCGATATGGCCTTGTTTGAGGCACGATTTGGGAGGAGGTGTAGATCTCTCGTTGGATGGTTCGACGCATTTGTGGCAGTCTTGGATTTCTGACATTCCAAGTTACTCGATGGAAAAGGTAAAGTTCATTCAAGAGCAGCTCAGAGTAGGGAAAAGGAGTATGCAGACAAGAAAGTAAGGAACATGCATTTTATGGGGGGTGAGCAAGTGTTGCTCAAGGTTTCACCCATGAAGGTGTGATGAGATATGTAATATGTGCATCATAGAAGTTATTCCCTTTATCTTCCTCTAATGTTGTATTTAATAGTTTGGTCATTTACTTACTGGTAATTGCCCAAGTCATTTAGAGTCATTTGGTAGTTTCCCCAAGTCATTTATGACTTGCTGGGATGGTAGTTCAGTACCCTGACATCTCGTTTACCCGTTATTTGAGTTTCTTTATTTTGAGGTTTCATATTTAAAACAATTAAACTAGAGAGTTAAATCCTTGTAAATATACAAAATTGAATTCTAACAGTTTTGTTAGCTCTAGAATGTAAACTTTGGTCTAGGTGGACCTTAAGTTCATGTCTCAGGGTTTTCATCTTGCATTTGGACTGTTTTGTGGAAATTTATATCAGCCAAAGCTCAATTTGGAACCTAGGTAGTCTTTAGGTAATTGGAGCATTGGATTAGTATTTAGGAAAGCGAGCACTTCATCGCTTCCAGTGACGCTTTGAGGACTTCAAGCAATGGAGGTGAAGAGAAGCAGTCGTTTTGAAGCTTGAAGCGACACTTTTGTGTTTTGTAAGTTTTAAAAGGTCGATTTTAAGGAAAAAAGAGTCTCGACTTCTTATTTAAAGAGACCAACTTTGTTTGACTTCTGGTTTGCTTCTACTCTAGGGTTTTCAAGACTTCTCTCCTTCAAGTAATTTTTCTTCCGTCTTTCTTCTTTTCTTTCTTCTGCTGCTTCTTCTTATACTGCTTCCCCTCCTAGGGTTTTCATGACTTCTTCTCCTTCTAGTAATTTTTCTTTTGTCTTCTTCTTTTCTTTCTTCTTCTGCGTCTTATTATACTGCTTCTCCATCAAAGGCTAGGATTTATATTCTTTTTTTTTTCACTCTATTCCTTTCTCGGTTTTCTGCACTGGGTTTTCTTCGTTTCTTTTTTTCCCCTTCTTTTTTCTGCTCTGTTTTGTTGTTTTGTTGCTAAACAGATGTGGTCTGTTCTGTTTGGCAGCAGTGAACCAGTGATTATATTGCTAGCAGTGATTGTATATTTTGCTTCAGTTATTAAAAAATAATGAAAATTGGACTTTTTGCTGATTGTTTCTTAACAGTGAATCAGTGATCATATATTGCTACAGTAATTAAAAAAAATAATGCTGATTCTACTTGTCCTTTAGTCTATGGAGGATTTTGTGATATCTACTTTTTAGTTTTAAATTTGATTTTCTTATATATATTGTCTCTATTTACTTTGGTCTTTTTTCTTTTAAATTGTGCTTCACTTCAGTGAAGTGAGCTCTTCGCTTCACGCTTCGCTTAAAGCGTGAAGCTGGGCCTTGTTGCTTTTTTCCGCTTCACACTTTCTTGAACACTATTAAACTGGGTAAGATCAACCCGAGATATATTGGCTCATTTGAGATGTTGCAGTGTGTGGGGCTGGTGGTGTACTGATTGGCGTTACCTCCAAGTTTGTGTAGGGTCCATCCTATGTTTCATGTGTCCATGCTTTCTAAACGCCCAACTAAAACATTGTTTCTTTCACAGTGCTTAGCATCATCAACTTAAGTCTGGACTATATCAGAATTTCCCACCATAAATAAGAAGCTACCCGACAATGTAAAAGAAGGTGATTCACCACGTTATTCTTTGCATATGAAATACCAAATGACACAATTTGTATATTTCTTCCTCGAATTCTCCGCCGTCCAAATAACTGCCCTCGTAGCTAGCCAAGTGAAAAACATGCATTTCTCGGTACCCTAGGGATCCATATCGATATACGTGGAAAATCACTCTCTTCCCTAGTTGGAAGCTTCTCATAATGACTTCACTGAGAAAACACCATGCCTCTCTTCCATCCATCTCCATACATTATGGCTGTCCATAGTAGCTTTTTGTTGGTGAAGCAAATCAAGTTCTAAAATTCTTCAAACTCCTGTCTTGCAAATTTCTCTGAAACCTGAAATTCCAATGCAGTTCTCTACCTTGTGTACTCCATAACCATTAGGTCAACACCTTTTTTTGGCTAGATTATACATGTTAGGAAATGTAATTCTCAAAATGTTATTTCCACACCACCTATAAAATGGTAACTCATGGTTTCTGAACTTGTTTTTTCGTTCCTTATTATATACTGCAAGTTTGAAGTATTCATATTGTAAGAACAATGCGTTCACATTAGTTTTAAGTGCCAGTTTAAATTTGAATTGGGAATGGTAACAATTAATTTGGTTGATCATTGCGCTTTACAATCAAATTATGTAGCTGGTAAGTTGATGAAATGAATTATTTTGTTTCCAGTTTGCTTTGAAAGATAAACTCTGGTATTAATTTCTCTGAGAATGGGACATTATCCTCTGAAATTATAGCAAAGCAAAGAAGTCTTCCTACACTTTATATCTCTCAACTTCGATCGTGTGTGGTGCTGCATCAGTTTCTCTTTGATTAAATAGTTTCTTTCTTTGATAGTAATATCAGTAGTATGCCCTAACAAGATTCACCATCCCTTGTATTACCCCGTGTTTACTCTTGTAAATTCTACTATACATGGCTATCATTGATTTAGAGCTATGCTGTTCAACTTGAACATCAGCTTCAAAAGGGCTGCTCAGAGAGCAACTCCTGATTGTCGATAAAGTGTTGCATTTGTAGGCACTTGCTAGAAAATGCACATTATGTCCTGACTATGGTGATTAAGCTATTGTTTTTGCTAGATATCTCAGTCTATAGCCTAATACATTTTATCGTGTGGAAAATGGAATTTTGGTTATGTATTAAGGCACCTTGCTCTACATCCTGCATTTGTGACAACTTGAAGATGTATTCCCCTTTCTTTCTATGCATGAGTTTTTTTCTTCTTTGGTCTTTCCTCAACACTCTAATACAACCTGCCACGTAAGTTCTGCAAAAAATTAGCTTGGTTAAGAGAGTATTTTTCTCATCTCGAATGACATGTTTCTTCTTCCCACAAAAAATTGTCCTAGATCCTCAACCAGGAGAGAGAATATTGGACATGTGTGCAGCTCCAGGGGGGAAAACCACAGCAATAGCAAGCCTTATGCAGGATAAAGGAGAGGTTGTTGCTGTTGACAGATCTCATAATAAGGTGCACCTTCTGAGCTTGGCTTGGTGATTATATTAGTGTATTGTCTATAATATTTGACACATCTTTAACTTAACAGTATTTTGGATCCCTTGATGCTAACGAAAATGATTTTACATGGAAGGTTGTCACCTGGGTTAAAGGCCTTAAATTGCTGACTGCACCATGTACGTCTGATCCGTTCATTGATTTTGAGTATTTGCTTAAGAACAGTGTAGCATTTACCTTGAGTAATAGAAACAATGATATGTAGCTGACATATCCCTTGAAGCAAATTTATATTGGCTTACACCTTATATCGGTAACACCTGTTCGGGTGCTGCTTTGGCGACTTAGATAAATCCAAGTATCACTAGCCTATGATTGATAGTGGAGAATTAGCCTTTATGGAGTGATTTAGGTGCATATTTTTCAAGTCAGTGGAGATGTCAGTTTACTTGCCCCATAATGAAGGAACTCATTATATTTCCCTACAGATAATGAAAGCTCCAGGTGTAGTGGAAGTTTGAGCATCATGAGCATTTTTGGATGGTCGACAATGTAAAGTGCACCATAGTTCACGAATGTGTCCAGCCCTGTGACAATAACTACACATGGGGTCTGGATATTGAAAACGTTCCTCTTTGATTCTACATATTCTGAGATGTATGATTTTTCATTTCTCCGAGATACGAGAATAGTGGAGTCAACGGTCGGTGATGAGATCACCATTGGACTAGATAGTGCAACAAGGCAAAGTAATCCTTCATCGAAAAAAAAACAAGGCAAATTAATCGAGGGAATACATCCATGGTAGGAACAATTTAGGTTCATAATGAAGTCCAATAAGTGTAAGAACTAGAAACATTTCCTGTTGTTATTCATGTTGGTTTTGAACACTAGTACTGACTGAGATCAACTTCTCAGGTTCCTCTATGGTGCCCATACCAATCCCAAAGAAGAAGTCATCTAAGTTCTGCTTCGTTAAGCCAATCATCTGAAATCACAGCACAGAAATTAGATATGCCACTAATATATAAAGTAACAGCCTTTTCCCAAACTAAAGGTATCAACTTGCGGTCAATAGATTGCCACAAATGACTGCACAACCGAGCATCAACCTTCCCATGTGCTCGGGCCTTCTCATCCCCTTGGCTTCCCTTTTTGGTTTAGTGATCTTGGACAACATGACCTTGCACTTCAACTCAACAAGAAAGCCCAAATTGAATAGATTGAACTTCCCATTGAGGGTACCAAATTAATCATAAAACTTGGATTTCCAATCCCATGTCTTTGGAACAAAAACATCAAACCTAAAAGACATGGATGGATTGAAGAGAGCTCTAGGCAAACAGAATAGTAAACATTCAAGATTGAGGAAGGGAACAGCATCAGTTCTGCCTAAAATCCCGTCAAGAGTTTCTTAGACTGCTAGTGCCCTGCAAAAGTGACCTAGAATAAAATCTGAAGAGTATAGATTGTCCAGGCGACACCTACTGTAAATGAAGAAACAAGAGAAGCCAATGAAACTGGAGGACAAGTTGTCGGGAAGGCATGTCTGTAAATCATGTTGTCAGAACTGTTGAGAATGCGTGGGTTCAGGTCAGAATCACCAGTCGTCTCCCAAGAGACGCAGATCAGAGGTTGAAGTAGCCAGAAAAGAAGGCTCGGTGACAGTCCCAGATGTCTCTGATTACATTGCAACGAGGGTTTCTCCCCAAAGACCTAATACCATGTGAGGAAAAAAGGCACGAGAGAATATTATTGAGATGTGTGCTGACAATTATCTTACAGTGAACGCATTACTAAAATATGTTTTCCGAGGTGGGTGCTAGTTAATTAGTATATATACAAACTACCTAACAGAACTCTTATTGCCAAAGCCTTCCGGCCTTGATAGGAAGTCCTGTATAATGCTTACATTTTGAGGTTAAAGGCGCATTCATTTGAGGTTAAACGCTTTCTGCTCCAAATTTTCATACCTCATCATTTCATAATCAGTAAAGAACTTGAGAAGTGCTCAAAAAGAAATTCCTGTGTCTGACAAGAAACTGTAAATTTTTGCACTTTTCCAGTTCAGAATTCAAACTTCTTTCCAATTTTTGAATTGTACAGAGAGGCCGAATTTCGCTGGTCCATTTCTTTGAAGATATGGAATTGTGTTAAAATTATACAGGTGCTTGGAATTCAGAAGCTGGCGGCGGAAATGGGTTTAAGCTGTATAACTACATATAAACTTGACGCACTGAAATCTGTTTGCCGTGGAGCTGAATCTGAGAGCTTGCCTAGCACATGCAGTGTTGAGGATGTCCAAAACACGCGAACAACAGATCTATTATCTACTGGTATAGATGGATTTGATGCAAAGTTGCTATCTGGAAAGAATTGTGAGTAGTTCGGAAACTTCCAATTTTGATCATGGTATTTTTCCAGTTTGGTGGTGTGCTGCTAATGTTGTATTCTGTTTGTTGTATGATCTATTTAAAAAGGACATTCTTTGGTGTTTTCTTTTAGCCGGTCAAGAGGTTTTGGCATCTCCCTATTTTTTATTTTTTGGGATCTCATGAAAAAAGGAGCGTCCCAACTACTGATTCCATGCTAGAATATGGGTGCAGATATCAGCTACGAGTGTGGATCTCTATGTTAGATTCATGATCACATGAATTTTGTGATTTTGGGTTATGGATTCGATTATGGATACGTGTGTTGGGGTACCAATAATAGATATGTAAGAATAATATGTATGATACGTATGACAACGAGTTATTTAAGATTGTTGAATAACTTATTTTCGATTAAAAGGCGATTTAAATCCATTACTATTAGTTAATGGGTGTGGTTGTGGGTTGGCGCATGTTTTGTCAACCTAACTTAGGTGCATTGACTACACATACAGCCAAAAAGTATATCTGTATTTGTTTTGCATTTAGGTTAATGCCATATATTTTTTCAATGAAGAGGTTAATGGCGTATATATGTTCACATACAACACTAATATCCTTTGTTGTTAAATGATAACCTACGTATAAAATATTACCTAGTACTCGTTTGGTCATGCAATTTGGAGTTCAAAATTTGAAGTTTTGATTTGAAATCAGTGTTTGTTAATGATATTTGAGCAAAACTTTAACATCAATTTGAAATTATGATTTCAAATCCCAAATTCTTCTAGAAGGTAGGAATTCAGTTCCAAGTTTGTGATTCTTTTTTTGTAAAATTTAAAATTTGACCCAGGAGCTTATATTTTGCAAAAAAGAAGAAGAAAGACCCATAATTTATATTTTTTGCAAATTAAGACTCATGCTCGATGTGATGAGATTGCATGTACCATGTAGGAGGATTATATTAAAGAATAGCTAGTCACTAATATTGTTGATTTGTTGGATCAGTGGATCTTTATAAATGGCATAATACACAAATATGCCCTTTAAGTTGACCTCAAATTATATGTATGCCGTCCAACTTTGGGTGTACACAAGTAGACACTTAAACTTGTATGGAGTTAAAAGGTAGACACACGTTTTGCGTGGTGCCCTTCGTGGCAATTTCACATTTTGTGTGGCATCGTATGCCTATTATGCCACGTCGGACGCGTCTGCGTACTTGTTCAACCTTAAACAAGTGTAAGTGTGTATTTGTGCTCACCCAAATTTGGAGGGTGTAAAGCAACTGGACTAGATGAGATTCCGGTAGATTTTTGGAAGAGCTTTGGAGGGGCAAGTATTGTATGGCTAACCAAGTTGTTTAACGTCATTTTTAGGACGACGAAGATGCCTGAAGTATGGAGATGGAGTACAATGATCCATTTGTACAAGAATAAGGGTGACATCTAAAATTGCAACAACTATAGGGTTATCAAGTTGCTAAGTCATACGATGAAGGTGTGGAAAAGGGTAGTTGAGTCGAGGATGAGGTAGATGGTGACTATCTCTGAGAATCAGTTCGGGTTCATGCTAGGATGCTGGACTACTGAGGCGATTTATCTGGTTAGGAGATTGGTGGAGCAGTAAAGAGAAAGAAAGAGGGATTTACACATGGTATTCATTGATTTAGAAAACGTTTACAATAAATTCCCTAGAGAGGTTCTTTGGAGGTGCTTGGAGGCTAGAGATGTCTCTGTGACATACATTAGGGCGATTAAGGATATGCATGATGGAGCCAAGACTCGTGTAATAACTGTGGGAGCAGACTCAGATCATTTTTCAGTTGTCATAGAGTTGCACCAAGTATCTACCCTTAGCTCATTTTTATTTGCATTAGTGATGGGTGTTTTGATACGAGATATTCAAGGCGTGGTACCTTGATATATGCTGTTTGCGGATGACATAGTTTTGATTGATGAAACTCGAAAAGAGTTAATGCTACGTTGGAGGTTTGGAGAGCAACTCTTGAGTTTAAAGGGTTTAAATTGAGCAGGTCCAAGACGGAGTATTTGGAGTGCAAGTTCGGTGAGGTGGTGCATGAGGAGGACGTGATTGTGAAGTTGGACGTTCGGGCGATCCGTAAGAAAGACAGTTTCAAGTATCTGGGGTCTATGATCCAGGGTAATGGAGAGATTGATGAGGATGTTTCCCACCGTATTGGTGCGACGTGGATGAAATGAAAGCTCGCATTTGGTGTCTTGTGTGATAAGAAAGTGCCCCTTAAACTGAAAGATAAGTTTTACAGAGTGATAGTTAGACCAGCTATATTGTATGGGGCAGAGTGTTGTCCAGTTAAACATTCTCACACTCAGAAGTTAAAAGGTGACGGAGATGAGGATATTGCAATGGATGTGTGAGTTTACTAGGTGTGATAGGTTCCGGAATGATGTTATTACAGGCATGGTGGGGGTCAGTGCAGTGGAAGATAAAATGTGGGAGGCGAGATTGAGATGGTTCGGATATGTGCTTAGGAGGGATTCATATGCCCCTGTACGGAGGTGTTAGAGGTTGGCGAGGGATGAGTTCAAGAGAGGAAGAGGTAGACCGAAAAAATATTAGAGAGAGCTGATAGTATATAATTTGAAAAAGTTACAGCTTACCGAGGACATGGTCCTAGATAGAATCAAGTGGAGGACGAGTATTACGGTCGTAGGTTAGTAAGTTGGGTTAGGTTTTGTTGGGTGGTAGGTTTGGTGTCGTAGAGGTTCAAGAGTCATAGTACCTTAGGGGTAGAGTCTGTGGCTCCCAGAGTTTTGGGTAGGTTGGTTGTTTCATGTAGCGCGAGTTTACTAATATGTATTGATAGTTATGCATTTGTTGTTATCGTATTGTTTTTCTTATTGTTTTTTTTTCCCATTATGTCTTGCCAGTATATTATACGTTTGATATTTTTAAATTTTATAGGTTAGATTTTATTTTATATTTTATATTTTGTATATTGTAATGTCTCGAGCCGAGGGTCTTCCGCAAACAACCTCTCTATCTGACCTAAGTAGTGGTATGGAGTGCGAATATTCTACCCTCCCCAAACCCCATGATGCGTGGGAATATACTGGGTCTGTTGTTGTTGTTGTTGCTACCTTATAAAATTATGTGTACTGAGAGTTTGCAATAGCATGTAATAACAAACATTTATTTATAAAAGGAACATAGAGATATATAATTTGTTAATGCGGCACTTTAGGATATTTTAATACCTTGTTTATGTATTATAATCTGCTCATTTGGTAAGACTGAAAGAATTAGGTAAGTTTTGATCGTTTTCACAAATTGTGGGTTTTCATGTTTATTGGAAAAAGTACAGATTTTGAGATCCAAATTGCATGTTTAAGCAAAACTTCAACTTCAAATCAATTTAATTTAAAATCATTATTTGAGCTCATGTCCAAGTGTTTGCATAGAATTCAATTATACCAGCTTTAGTTTAATAACTTCAATTAATTGTCGAAATATACACTTGTGTATGTTTATTTTATAGATTTATTAGTTATATCTTAACACTCGTAGCCATACTCCTATCTATATCCACAAATCCTTGGATTTAAATGATAATGATTCCGATTACTAAATATGAACCTGCCTTGGGTGCCCACACCCATACGGAAGGCTCTAAAGTATTACAAGAATGGGACTTATCTTGGGCATCTGATGGGTCACTTTTGGGCTTATACATGGATTATTTTGGGCTATTATACAGGGATGGGTTTATTTGGACATAGCCCAAATCATCCCATCAACAAATTATTTCGTGCCCAATCCATTATCTTTTAGAACGGATTATAAGATTTTGGTGGTCAGTTTTGCCACCTCTACATCTACATTTGTGTATATAAACAGTAGATATTTATTTGGTTAGATTTTGTAATATACGTTGCTTGATCAGACTACTTTGATAGCCTTGTGAAGAATGCTAGCTCATGATGCTCTTAATTCAAGGCATTTTCACAAGATCATATTCTGTAAATTCAGTATAAAAATGTTTACTGAAAGTTCCAGCTAACTAGAGTAACTAAACAAATCTCTCAGTCAATGATTTACAGCTGAAGGATGGTCGTTACACTAGTAAAGCTGAACTACGGAAATGTATTAGGCAACTAAAAAATGGGCCAGGAAGGAATCACACTGCTGGTGGGAGGGTTGAAAAGTCTAAAGGGTTTCCTCCCAATAGCTTTGATCGCGTGCTGCTTGATGCTCCTTGCTCTGCATTAGGTTTAAGACCTCGTCTATTTGCTGGAGAGGTAAGATAGTTGCTGAATTGTCTCATTTCTGAGTATTCTTGCTCTTTTTTCTTTTCTGGATGTAGTATTCTTGCTGTTTTACTATGCTAAAAGTTTCTCTACCATTTCATTTGATTGCATGTGGATGAAATAGCATGTTCTGCTTATTTATGAATGGGTTACAAGGTGCAGGAGATAATCATATAAAAGGAGAGGGAAAAAAGAAGACAAAGGGGGGGGGGGATGTGTTATCTTTCCTCTCAGTTTTTCAGGACTATTGTGTGATATATGGAGAGCAAAAATGGCTTACGCTCCTCTTTTAATAGACGAGCACAATTGCTTGTTTTTAGATTGAGAATAAGTGTTATTGTAGAAGACGATTATGAAAGGAAGTGAGCGATGATTAGAAACCACAAGATGTTGTTGAGATGAGGAAAGAAACACGATTTATTAATGACATTTTGTATAGGGAACTTTTAAAAAATATAACCCAACATAAAATATTACATCATGCAACTCTATTTAAAGTACTTTGGAAAACATTATAAATAATTTATCAATCTTGTACAGAAGTGTGCAATAGTGTATGAAGGTGTTTATAGACAAATATGGGCTAAATTGAGTAACAAACTAAACTTATGGGCTATGTGGCATAAATATTTTCTCCGAGAAGACATACAACAACATACCCAGTATAGCCCCACAAATTGAGATCTGGGGAGGGTAGAGTGTATGCAGACTTAACCCCTATCTCAAAGGTGGGAAGTCTTTTCGATACTGGAAAAGGACGTAACAGAATTACAAGAATTAATTGATAATAAAAAAACAATAGTTAGTAGCGGAACATAAACTACAACAAACCAATATGATAATTGAGGTAAAAAGAATCAACAGATAGTAATAGAAATCGAAAGACAAGAAACTACAGGACCAATAGTATGACTACTAATATCACTAGACAACAAGACAATGCAATCTGATTTAGGACACACTCCTATCTAAGATTTGTCTTTGTAAGTGTCACGATCCAAAACTCAGGTTATGATGGCGTCTACAATCTTCTTGTAGACAAGCCTAACTCTACCCGTAGCTACGCACAATGGACTATAAACTCTCAAAACATTCAACATAACGGAAAAGGGATAAGAAGTACATAAAAAAACGAAAAACAGAAGGAATACATACATAACCTAAATCCCAAAACCTGGTATTAAGGGCGTATGGAGCTACTATACAAAATATAGATTATACAAAATGACTCCTACAAAAGTAATA
>JBDJHY010000102.1:11282090-11294799 GCA_039654485.1 Withania somnifera | reverse complement strand
CCCGGATCGGAACTTAGCATAAGTCTCACCGTTAGACTCGTATTAGCATATAGAATACATTAACCAAAATTTTAGATCATTTGGAGCTCATTTGATATCAGTCAGAGTAAGATTTGTGAATTTTCAGGACTTTATTGTCGGACGATAGGTAGGCTTCGTGGGGCTATTTGGGGGCTTATAACTTTAATAAGCAAAATAACATCCGTGAGTTGGTTAGTTAGGGGGATATTGTGATCCTGTACTGTTATTTCATCCATTCCAAGTTGATATTTATATTTTGGAATCCGATTGATACGGTGGCTGTGACTTAGAAGTTATCTAGGTATCTATGCAGGCATAGGAAATAAAAATTACATGATCATATGTTGATATATACCTGTTGATATGTTGTACATTTATGACATGAAAGGTTGGTCCAATGACTCTGATAATAGTACATTGGGGTTTGGTTGTCATGACCCAAAAATTTCAAGTCATGATGGCATTTATAGCCCTCCTGTAGACAAGCCTAACCCAATAGCCCGGAGCTACGCGCAATGGGCTATAACTCCCAGAATGGCCAAAGACGTAAAGAAAATATTAACAGTACATAATAACAGAGGCTAACAAGAAAACATAAAAAACTCAAATCCTAAAACCTGGTGTTAGTGGCATGTAGTGCTACTATACAGGAATACTGAAAGATACAAGATACAAAGTCTCCCCTAATGGGTAATACAATACAAGGCCTGCTGTGGACCGAATGAAACAAGCTAAGTAAAGGAAACCATGGTCAGCTCAGACGACAAAGCTCACCGTAATCTCGACAGTTGACTAGATTTACACCACACGATCATCACGACACTGATAACCCTTGCCTCTATTTGAACCACTAAAAAGGTACAAAAGTTCAGCATGAGTACAAAACAAGGTACCTAGTAGACATCATCGGCCGGCTCGGTTAAGAATAAAATGCGAGTAATAAAGCGAGGAAGTAAGACAGGTATGTAATAGTACAAAAATAATAAGCAAGCAATAAAACTAACAATAGGCATAAGAGTAAGATATCAAAAGTACTAGTATAGAACTACAGGAACTAAACCTGATGGGTACAGACTACAGCGTCTAAAACCAAAGCCCGTAACGAAGTAAGGAAACATACTTGTTCTCCAGTCAGTCAGACCTCACTAACCACGATACAATGTACGTAAGAACCACGAATAAGGATCGAATAGAAGGGTACTACTAAATGCGGAAAAAGGTAAATACACAAGAACCTACTAGCGTCTCACATCACTGGTAAGTTCAATCAGCACAGCATATCCTACTTAGCGTCCTATCCAACCGACAGGCATAAACAGCACAGCAAAACCCACCATGACTCCCCTCTTAAGCCCAATGAGTACACACCTTACTAAGGAAAATACACAAGGGCGCAGGAAAGTAAAGTAGTCAATATCCACCTTGGCACACACCCCCTGTTAGTGTCGGTAACAAAACGAGGGCCCAATTCTTTAGTGCCAACATCAAACGAGGGCCCAGCCCTTTAGTGCCAATATCAAAATAAGGAACCAACCCTTTAGTACCGATATCAAAATAAGGGCCGAGCCCTTTAGTGCCAATATCAAAACGAGGGTCCAGTCCTTTAGTGCCACTATCAAAATGAGGGCCCAGCCCTTTAGGGCCAATATCAAAATAAGGGCCCAGCCCTTTAATGCCAAATTAAAACGTGGGCCTAACCCTTTAGTGTCAATATTATTCCAACAGTAAATATACAAGAGTAACAATACGGCAGCAACAATAAGTTAAATAGCAATGATAGCGAAAATAAGCAGAGTCTAGGATCTGCTAAAGGCCACCAGCTAAGAGCTCACCTCACCACACTCGTCGCATAATAGGTGAAATAAATTTCGGGGTTATTAGCTCTCACACGGTGGCCAAAATCAGGGCATGCAACCCATGCCATCTCACGGACCCCCAAAATCCAATAATGAATAACAATAGAAAAACGAGGATCAACCTAAGTACCCCAGCCTACACTACTAGTCATGTCACAAACATAATAATATTAGCCCAATCTAAATTGCACAAAATAACCTAGCCTACCTAGATATCAGCGGAAATCCTCAAAGTGCGCACGCCGTGGATCTGAAGCTCCAATACAGTCAAAACCACCCAAAACAAAACAAAAATACAAGCCCAGGAGTCAAAGTAGGAACAGAGAGACCCATGTTGCAATTTAGCAAACCAGGTCAGGAAATGGGCCCTAAAATAAGCTCGTGGTCCCCACGGCCCAAAATATTAAACTAAAAATACCAGCCTGAAGGGCTTAGCTCAAGAAACACGTGGTTCGATTTTAAGCCTAAATGGACCACCAAATGGTCCTCAAAACAACCCGAAAGCGATGTGATCAAAAGTGCAAAACGTTACACAAACACCATAAGCTGAAACAGGATAAATACACAACCGGATTGGGGTGTCGCCTAAACGCTAAGCATTAATCAACCAAAGTACAAGAATTACACCACAATTCTACTAGGAAAACAACTGCAATAATTCAAGGACCAACAATGGAGAAAATCACCAATTCACGGAATTAACGAGGGAGAAACGACTTACCAACGAGAGGGAGAACAAGGGGGACCTTGGGGAGGGACTTCCCTTCAATTTAATTGAATTTGGAACCAAAAAATCAGCCTGGACGGAGGAGCAACTGAATAGAAAAAAATTTAAGTACTCTGCAAATTCGAGGAAACAACTTATATACTGTCAGGCCTTTGTTCATCGCGATCGCGTGGGTGATGAGATGGGTTACTAGTCATCGCGATCGCGTGGTTAGGGTCGTGATCGTGCAAGGTAAAGGGAAAAGGCATCGCGATCGCGTGGCTAGGGTCGCGATCACATAGGGTAAAGGAGTAAAGCATTGCAATCACGTGGCTTAGGTCTCGATCGTGAAGAAGGTGAGTTCCTGCACCAAATGTCGTTTGAAGGAAAAAATTTGCAATAGCAAGATAGCCCGGAACACCACCTGAAATGCGTTCGGAAGCCAAATTATACAAATAAACTATGTACGCATATCTGAAACATCATTCCGGACTCAACGGTGCAAATGAAATTGAGATACAACGCCATTTCGGAGAAATGTTTACCAAGTCAACGCCTTAGGCCAAAGTTCACAACTTCCACGCATTACCTCGAAACTGCAACAGCAACCCCTGGAAACAGACAAACTACCCAACTAGCCTAGAATTGACATTCTGGAGCTTATGGAATTGACGAAAAACCAATCCAACGCTCCGATCATCAACGTACCACCCAGCCTCTAAAATGAGATTCGACTGGGCTAGATTTCCACAAAACAACCCAAACTCAAAAAAAAAGGTCCAAGACACGAAAAGGTCCATCTAGATGAAAGTCGGCATTCCAAAGCTAACAGAACCGTCAGAATTTAATTCTGAGCGCGTTTACTACTATTTCACTCTCGAGTTCCACTATTTCAACATTGAAACTTTAAAACAGGGAAACTGAGACAATGAACAAATGAGTCACCAGTGCACTGAGCTACCGGTCTTAACAAATCATAAATAACTTGGGACAACTATCAAACAGCTCTAAACACAGAAAAAGACATAAATCAAGGAAATGACCGAGCGAGCCATTACATGACGACCACAAGTTATGGGATAAATGGTGTTTTCTTCGAATCTTCTCGGTGCTAATACTACTTCCAAAACTAACTACTACTTATTCAAGTTTGTATTAGACATATAGGGCTCATGAACTAATTAACTAACTCTAAAATTCTTCTTACTTTATTCTTATACTTATACTGAAAAGACCTACAGTTTAGGCCTTAAAAAATCTTTTCAAATTATACTGACTCTGGACCAAGCTTACGTTTTAGAAATCCAAATCATCAATCTATTATTAGTGAAACCTGACAATGCTTACAAAATAGTTTCTAACCTTACAACTGACCAAACATGAACCTTGAGTACAACTCATGGCATTATTGCCAAAATCATGAACAAAGCATATAGACTTTATATAATGGACATACAATTCATGAACTTGACCATTCTTAACAATTATTAAGTAATTCATGCAATTTATACTTCAACTCTTAAACTTTTAATCTTCATGCTATATTATCATGAACACATGCAATGCTGACAATTATCAAAGAATACTCCAAGATACATAATTTCAACATTAGCAAGAAATTTGGGATTTACCCTAAGATTTTCATATCATAACCTAAATAAAACATCTGAGGGATTTGGGCACAAGACTGAGAGGAACCCTTGCTCATAACCACATACCTGAATCGAGGATTTATGGCTAAAACTTTGAGAAGATGGTTTCTCTTGAACCCTTTCTATGAACCCTAACCCTTTGCTCTTTAGAAAGAAACTTCGTAAAAAGATTGTTTAAGTCTAAGGAATGAATTCGTAAAGAGGGATAAAGGGCTTGTTATTTATATACCCCCTCTCTAATAAGACTATAACGACATGGTCTAGGTTATTAAAGAGTGGAAATAGTCCATAATGACTCCGAGAAAAAGGAAAAATGTTCAATTTGGAAAGTTTTACGGACGGGTTGACAGTCCGTCAACCCAGGGCCAATTTAATCAAGCTACTAAAAGGTTTTTATGGTGGCCATTATGGTCCATCAACCCATATTACAGAGTGTGGAATGGTCCGTAGAAATCTCTAATACTTAGGCAAATTTTGGAACACTGGGTCAAGAATGATGAATCAAATGACGGACCATCAAAGAGGCTTATCGTCTGTCAAATCTTCCATAGAAACTAGGAACATGAACTTAGGCTAGTTAAACAGTGGAAAGGTTTTATGGAGGATCTTACGGTCCGTCAAATCGAACGATGAACCGTAAAACAATTTGTAAAAATGAAACAGTACAGATTTCAAGGAAAATTCACCAGCATCATTTGTTGAGCTCAAGCAACTTTCAGAACGAAATTTCAATGTTTAACACCTAGGCTAGTAGTTTCTATGAAGGGCCAACGAGTTGGTCTAGTGGTGTATAAACAAGGGTTGAATGCAGTTATGTGGTTGATGATGTGATTAAATTCACTTATACTATTATTACCAATCATGGTTTAAATCTATTGTATCTACCATATTTTGGTTTTGTACATTTTAATGACTTGCTCCATGGGATAAGACAGGGGAGAGGATTGATGATTTTACTGGGTCATGGTGAATCACCAATTACTGAAGTGTGCAGATTCTTATACTAGCCCTCTGTTTGCAAGGCATAATTGACCCTGTTCGAGGTCGTATCTAGATTCAATTGAGATGAGTAAACTGTGAGTAGCGGTGGTTGTTAATACCTTTCCTCTCATTTTCCAATATTCGATTTTAGACCCATATCTTTTCTACTTAAAACATTCATAGATGCTCCTTGATGACAACCTTTGAATTGGAATTTTTAACTTTCTGCTACTTAAGAGAAGTTGGAGCTTTTCTTTTATTTTGCTAAGATTTCATTTTTAATAGAATCGCGTTTACTTTCAATTATGGAATGGTTCGGCCTAAAGATAGGTAGTAGCTTCCTAGACACCTGTTGTGTCTAGCGAATATGAATCATGACAATGTTTTGGAGAGTCAGATGATTACTAATTGGAGTGAGGATTAGGTAGTTAAAAACATTAATTACCATGAGTTATTTGAAAAACACCAAATGAGGATAGAACAGACTTCATCATGCCTAGCTACTTTGGAGAAAGGAAAAAAAAAATAGAAGACTTGAATGGTCGGACAATGAGGGATTATTCAAAAGATTATGTCATAATTAGGTTTGATATAATCAAGCATGCTTAGTGCCATATATGAAGTATTCATGCCTCTGAGATTAATTTAATATATATTGGATGCATGTATTGCTTGCGTCAATGAATTAATTAAATAGATCAATATTTGGTGTTAAATATGGCACCAAACTTGCTGGATCAATCATGTAATGTGATGTCCAAACCAAAAGTCAACTTCAATCCAAGACTTGCCAAAGGTTGACCGTTTATACAGCCATATCTCTTTCTAGTGAAAGTATTTATTTGAATATTTCATAACTATAAAGTGATATTATATACATATATTGACATTTGATGTTTCATTTTTATTTAACTATTATAAATAAAAATATATAAAAATTAATTTAAGAATTTTGTGTACCTGAAAATGTAATATACTTATTAACTAGATTAACCAAAAAATATAAAATAGAAAGATCATGAATGTGAAAGAGAGAAATATCATCGCCTTTCCTTGAAGTTATGACCTTGACTAATGACACTATATATTTAAATAAAACTTTTTCTAATATTCGTACTTGAAATTTAATATGTGCAAGACCATAATAATGATTATAAAAAATTAAAAAAACCTTAATATTTGATTTTTTTCACATAATATATATCTTAAAAATATATTTATCATAATATTTGAGTATGACTGTTATATAGGGATAATTTTATAAAGAGTAATGAATGTCGTTGTTACTATATGTAGAATAATGTTATAAGAAGTAAAAAATAATTTTGAAGAAAATTAAATTGTTAAAATGAAATGTTATTATAAGAAATGACGGTTATAACAAAATTTAAATGTAGATAAAAAAATCATTCTTAAAATCTTCACTGGTGATTTGAGAAAATTAAATATCGCTAATATCAATCACTTTCTCCGAATTTGGAGAACATACATGACAATTATATCTTGGCGAGAGAGGAACAGAGATGAAAAATTCTTGAAATGCGACCTTTATTAGCCTATCAACCCCTTTGGTTCTCTTCCAATAATTCTGCTCCAAACTAAAGAGAGAGCGTTGCAGTGGCAACCACCAAAAAGAAAAAGAAGAATTAAAGTATTAACATATTCTACTGCTCTAATAAATAACCATTTTATTCTTACTGAGACTGGACGATCTATATATTCGAGTTGTTACTCAACCACACAGGAGTCAAAATGGTACTAACATTATGGGGCCAAGAAGTTGCGTACTCTCTCTCTTTTTCTGAAGGTCACAAAAGAATGATGTTACGAACCAGGAAGGATATACTTAGTTTGTTGAAAACCAAGAAACATGATCCATGCATCCTCAATGCCAGAACCATGTTACTTCAGTACGTCAACTAGAATTCAACAATATAATGTCTATACGTGTTACATAATGTAATCTGGAGACGGCCAAGCATGAAGATTGTTCTTTCGGATTTCCATTTTCAGAAAATAAAGATGATTACATAAAGGACTCATGAAGAAAAAGGAAGAGTGGAAATAATGGACTGAATCCATTCAATTAAACCTTTAGTCTCTTATCTCGAAGATATTCATCGAACACCAGAGAGGAGATAATAATAATAGGACTACTGTTGATCCAAGAAAACTGCTCCTTTCGGAAAATTTAATACAGAGATTTCCTTGCACTACACTATTTTATTCTTTCCATTAAATAATCCATGGCTCTTTGAACAACAGCAGATAATTGAATATATACAAGGAAAACGATATATTCACTAATAATGCGAGATAAAATAGGTGGTATGCTGCTACTACCAACTCTAATACCTCATCCTTAACGTCAATTATGAAGGGTGGTGACACAAGCTAGTATACTCAAGCAACAGCCACTTGAGTGTTTTGTTTAGCTTCAAGTGTCTTTTCATATTCTTCGATGGATCTAAAGAGCTCTGAGAAATTTCCCTTACCAAAGCCTCCACATCCACCCTTCTGATAAAGCTCTCCTTCCTCGTTTTTCAGCATGCACCCTATTCTCTGGATTATTTCGATAAACATCGTAGGCCTGCAGGAAACAAATGACCAATTCAGCAGTTATGAACATCAAACTAATTTTATTAATACATAAAGTTGCTAAAGAGTACAGTTTATTCAGTCTGACAACTGCCAGCAGAAGCAAAAGAATGCTTTCCCAAGATTGTGTGCTATCTTCGTCATGGTCATAATCTATTAAATCTCCAGTCTAAGTCCAGATTATAGAGTGTTTCAGTAGAAGTTTAGTAGTCTAAACAATCTGAGATTATTGCAGTCCTATAGCCCTTTCCATTAAGCATCTAGGAGTAACTTGATATATGCATGTCCGGCATCATTCATGAGAGACTGATGGAGGCCTAACCAAAAGATGGGAAGCCAAACACACTTTGAAGACAATTCAAATGGCTCTGAAGGCCCTTTTCGAACTCCAAGTGAATCAATACCACATGTGGATCATAGCTTGGAGCATCGGAAAAGCATTGGAGGAAGAATCGCCAAAATAGAAGATGAAGACAAGAAAGATATATGTTGCTGTATTTTTTGGCGATGCAAAGCCCCTTTGGCGACATTAAGTGCCTTTTGATGATGGGCCTTAGTCTATAAAAGTGGATAGTTTCCTTTTGAGTCACTTTTGGACCCATGTGTAATAATTTAGCCTTAGGCTATAAATAGCTAGTCTTACATTAGAAATTTTTTTATGAATACAGAGAATACTCGTGTGAGAGTTAAGTGCTTGGTACAAGCCATGTTAGAACCTTTTTTGATAGGTGTGGTTGCTTGGGTATCCATCCCCTTGAAGTCCACCTTATATGTAAGGTGCTCTTTAGAATTGTTGATTAAGGGTGTCGATTGTTATATAAGCTTCATTCTTAATCCTTTCTATCGTTGTATCTAGTCTTTATAGATTTCGTGCTTCTTCGAATTCATAATAGGAGGTCTTCACTTTAGTATAGTTTTGGTTGCCTATGGCGTTCGTTGTTTGTATCGACTTATGATTTGGTACTTGTAATTAAATTCGGGGTTGGAGGTCTTAGCTTCGGTATAGCTTAGGTTGCCAATTGGTTCAATTATTTGTCATTTCTCTATCTTTACTTTATTGTATTTTTGCTTCTGCATTCTCTATCTTTGATCTTAAATCATTACTGGTCCCAGAACCCCACTTTGTAGGGGACTATATAGGTGGTATGTTGTTGTTGTATCCTGCTTTTGTACTGCACTGTAATAAAAAATTCCAGATACAAATAGCATGATATTAATGGGCCTTACAATGTGTGAATAGTAGGATTAAAATCAAGAAGAAAATTGACCAAGTAATTAACCAAAGCCTGGTCAACTGTCCTTTTGGATCTCTAGCACTCTGTTCGTCCCAGTTATGTAAGACTATAATGATACCTTTAGATATTTAAGGGAAGACATCCCTCCAGAAAAAGAGCTTGGCATGGATATAAATCCTTTTGGTACATAATATCATGTGAATTGATAACTTCTCCAACTCGACGATAATACATTAAAGTTTTTAAATACAATCTAGAGCTTATTAGAACCTTTAGGAAAAGTATTAGAATGAGCATTTGGACTACTTCAGAATAGTTTCTCATACTAATTTCTGCAGGTAAATACATTTTTTGGGGGTTATTTTCTTTCTTCTCCTACATTTTACCAACAGCTAAGCATGCCTGGATACTTGTTGGCTCAATCCCATCCATTAGAAAAGTAAGCCAATGTATAATGAAAAACTATTTCAGATGTCTTCAGTAAAAAACCAATATCAAGTGTATTCAAGAGCTGTCAATCACCGACTCATTCTGCTTAGCTAATCTTTCAAAAGAATGACTAATAGCTTTTCAAAGAAGCCAAAAGGTCAGCTTTCGTCTTCCCAGTTGCCACTCCACCTCTGCTTATCATTTCAAAGCACAATAGCTGGCAGAATAGTTCATGCCAGTGATAATTTAATAGCAGAAAATTCAAGATAATTGTCCACCAAAGTAACTTAAGACAAACAGAGCGAGAGATGACTAAGCTGAATGAAGCAGTTCTTCTAGTGTGATATTGGACAAAAATCAAAACAGCTCAATGAAGATTGAGAGCTATTCTTGGATGCAACTTAGAAAAGCTTTGTCAAAATGAAGACAATGCTAACAGATTAAGAAGCATGATCTTATTATGGCTGTGTTTGGTATGAAGGAAAATGGTTTCCACGAAAAATAATTTCTTAGAAAATGTTTCTTGAAAAACAAGTGGGTTTCTTATTTTTTAGTGTTTGATAGGTAAGAAAATATTATCCCAAGAGCATTTATATGTTATCTAGCAAAATATTATGGAGTCGAGATGGGATGAAGTTAAGGGGTGACAGGGGTGGAATGGTCAATGGTTGGGAGTTGGGGGGTGTGGGAGAGGAGGAGAAAATAAACTTTAAATGTCACTTATGCAACTTGTTTTCCCTACTTCTACCAGAAAGTCGTTTTCTCTTTTTTCAAGGAACTTATTTCCTAAAAATATTTTCCAACATTTTGATCAACCAAACATGGGAAAATTGGAAAACATTTCCTACATACCAAACACACCCATCTAGTGTAGCTAACAATCAACATATTAAATCAAATGCAGCTAAGCCAGAAGGAAAAAAACAAACCAGTGGTGAAAAAAAAACTGATAGCAGAAGAACGAAATAAGCAGAGAAAATAACTGTTTGGCACCTTCCTCGATGGAATCTCAGAAGTCTGAAGTTTCTGCTTAAAGTCTGAATCCGTTAAACCGAGGCATGCAAAGCAAAACAATATTCTGTTGTGGTTACTATGGTCAGTATGCAATAGCGATAGGTTCAAGGAGGTGCAATCACCACTCAAAAAGAGAGCAATTTTTTCTCCTTTTGAAGGGGTGAAAGGCGCTCAGAGACAATGATCTTGTTAACAACAACATCATACTCAATATATTCCCACACCGTGGAGTCAAGGGAGGATAAAATGTACACAGTCCATACCTCTACCTAGGAGTCAGGTAGAGGCTATTTTCGGAAGACCCTCGACTCAAAACAGTACAATATAAAAACGCATAAAAAATGCATAACATACTGACAAGGTATAATGGGAAGAAAAAAATAATAAAATAACAACAAATGTAAGGCTACCAACAAATAGTAATATACTCATACTACATGAAGCAACAAACCTACCTAAAACTCTGTGAGCCAGATTCTACACCTAAGGTACTATGACTCCTAAGCCCCTACAACAGACAACACAAACTTACCAACCAACAAAAACCAACAGCAAACCTACTAACCTTTTATCCTAATACTCATCCTCCACATCTTTCTATTTAGCGCCATGTCCTCGGTAAGCTGTAACTTCTTCAAGTTCTGTAATATCACCTCTCTCCAATATTTTTTTCGGTCTACCTCTTCCTCTCTTGAACCCACCCCTCGCCAACATCTCACATGTATAAACCATCTTAATCTCGCCTCCCGCATCTACTTCCATTGCACTCACCTCACCATGCCTCTAATAACCTCATTTTGGATCCTATCACACCTAGTAAACCTACACATTCATCGTAACATCTTCATCTCTGCCACCTTTGAACTTCTGAATGTGAAAATTTTTAACTGGCCAACACTCTGCCCCTACAACATAGCTGGTCTAAGTGCCACTTTGTAAAACTTACCTTTCAGTTTAATGGGCACTTTTGCACAAAACTCCAGATGTGAGCATCCATTTCATCCACGCTGCACCAATATGGTGGGAAACATCCACATCAATCTCTCCATTACCCTGGATCATAGACCCCAGGTACTTGAAACTATCTTTCTTATAGATAGTTTGAGTATCCAACTTCACTATCACATTTCCTCCTCCTACTCTACCTCACTGAACTTGCACTCCAAATACTTCATCTTGGACTTGATCAATTTAAACCCTTTAGACTCAGGAGTTTCTTTCCAAACCTCCAACTTAGCATTAACTCCTCTTTGGGTTTTGTCAATCAAAACTACGTCATCCGCAAACAGCATACACCAAGAAACCTCCCCTTGAATTTCCTACGTCAAAGCATCCATCACCAATGCAAATAAAAAAAGGCTAATGGTCGATCCTTGATGCAACACCATGACAACTGAAAAATGATCTGAGAATCCTTTCATAGTTCTCAGACTAGTCTTGGCTCCATCATACATAACCTTAATCGCGCTAATGTATGCCACAGGAACACCTCTAGCCTCGAAGCAGCTATAAAGAACCTCTTTAGAAACTTTATCTTAAGCCTTTTTTAGATCGATGAATACCATGTGTAAGTCCTTCTTCCTAACCAGATGGATCGTCTCCATAATTGAGCATTCCAGCATGAATCCAAACTGATTCTCGAAAATAGACACTGTCTTCCTCATCCTCAACTCCATTACACTTTTCCACAACTTCATCGTATGACTTAGCAACTTGATACCCCTATAGTTGTTACAATTTTGGATGTCATCCTTGTTCTTGTACAATGGGATCATCATACTCCATCTCTAAGCTTCAGGCATTTTTGTCATCTTGAAAATAAGTTAAACAACTTAATTAGCCATGCAATACCTGCCCCTTCAGAGCTCTTCCAAAAAATTCACCGGAATCTCTTATGTCCCAATCGCTCTACCCTTACACATCCTATGAATAGAGCTCTTAACTTCTTCCAACTTAATAGGCCTATAATAACTATAATCGTGGCATCTCTCTGAGTGCTCCAAGTCATCTAGCACAATATCTGCACATCGTTCAAAAGCTTATGGAAGTATGATTGTTATCTCTTCTTAATGTAGACATCCTCTACTAGAACTTTACCATCATCTCCCTTGATACACTTCACTTGGTCAAGATCACGCGTTTGCGGCTCCCTCATCCTGGCTAACCTATATAATCTTATCCCCGCCTGCGTCCTCCAATTTTGCATAAAGTCTCTCA
>JBDJHY010000102.1:11264025-11275002 GCA_039654485.1 Withania somnifera | reverse complement strand
ATTACATGATTTATATATATATATATATATATATATATATATATAGACTTGCTGATGTGTTGTGCATTCATGACACTAGAGTTTAGGCCTTTGGCTCCGATAAAAGTGCATTGGGGCTGGGCCTATATCACCACCTGTTTTTTAAGTCATGATAGCTAGCAACTGGTTTTAGTAATAATGACATATAAGGATAATAACCAATAAATTGTAATAATCTAATAGTAATATAAGTAAATGACCTTCTAACCGTTTTATACTCGGCATTGTATCGAGCGCCCGATATTACTATTTTTACTTATTTTAGCCAAGGCGTTACACCCTGACACCGAAAAATATCATTTGAGTAATTAATGTTGCAACTTGAGGCCGACTCCGCTCGGCAGTGAGTACAGCCGCTGGCACTTGAGTTCGTCGTCGTACGATAGTGAGTATAATTTTTTTTATATTTATTACACTTATTGGTTGTGGAGACTTGATGATACCCAATCTATTAAGGATATTGGTAATACCATTATATTGAGGCATTGTATGCCATGACTTGTCGAGTATAGCTTGATGATATTTTTGATATGAGGCATCAGACGCCAGACTATGAGACCCTTGAGGCTCTGTATTTGGGATGTGAACTTGTGATGACGTTAGAGATCGTATGTGGTGACATACCTCCATAGACCTTGCCTTAGTGTTTTAGCTATACAGGGAGGGGGGGAGGTATAGGATGGAGGAGAGATATATCAGAAATATTTAGGTTAGCCTTCTATGGATTCTTCCTGCTGGACCTACGGATACCAGAGGATAAACGTATGCAGGAATTGTTACTTCATGGTGTGTATTTACTTTTCTGCACTTGTCTTCTTCAGTGTACTCCTGGTAGTATGGTGATGCCTATGGGTGAGCGTGTTTCTGTATACGGTGTGCTTCTATCTAAGGGACTTGACAACATTTATTTGTATTACCTTATTATTCTTATTACTGTTAAGTTGTTATTATTGGTTAATTGATACTTCATGCTATGTGAATTTGGTGCCTTAGACTATTGTTCATTCCTTTATACTCTACTTGAGGTTACTGGTGTACCGTCTGTGTTCTCTTCATGTCTTCTTTTGACTCCTGTTTATTGTTTTATTATTCACATATACTGTTGTATGGATTTTGGGTACATCTTCTTTCATTGCCTGAGATCGTGTTATGTGATTAGCTAGCGATAGATGTCTACTTAGGATTGATTCTTACTTGAGTTGCTAGCTTCCTTTGTTGTGTTATTTGCTTCTGTGACCCCTTTTAGTTTCTTCATTTATTTACTACTTTTACTATTGTTATGTGCCCAGTGGGCCCTCGAAGCCTACTTGATACGGGTTGCTTCGGCAGCTTGTACTCATACTATACTTGTACATGTGCAGATCCGAGTACAGGTGCCCGACCATGATTACAGACTGTTGTTCGGTGCATTGTACATTCTGCTTCAGAGATTCAGGGTGAGTTTGGCGTCCAACTTTTACCTGTTTCTCTTCGGCTTTGGCATTTCTATTTGATCTTCATGTATTTCGGGGACACAGTTGTATTAGAAATTTCGGATTTTTTTCTGTATTTAGTGGTTTGTTTGAAACTGACACCGGATTTTGGCCATTTTTGTTGACTCTATACACTTTTGCTTATTTCATTTATACACTGTTTATTGGACTTGGTAGTCCTCCGCTTCAAGGGTAAGTTCTTCTACTGGTGATATAGTAGGAGTCATCATGATCCGAGAAATTAGATCGTGACATTATGCCCTACATATTTGATCTTTTATAATGTATAATGTTTATTACTAGCTAACTAGCTAAGAGTTCATCTACGGAAATGAACCTCAAACATATTCCTGAAAAAAATTCTTTACATGTCAAAATAATGTTTATACTTCTCGCTATCTTCATAACCAAGTTATCACAGCCTCCATTCTAATGTATAATCACCAAAGATAGCTAAGATGCTAATCTCTTTTTCCTCATAAAAAAATCTCTTACTGTACTCAAAACAAAAAGGACTTTATGAAATTCAGAACAATAAAGTACTCTAGGAAATTACTAATTTACAAGAAGTATAAAAGTCCTAATAAACAAAAAATGTAGAAAGCTAGTTAGAGAAATAGGGGAGTGAAATCAAAATGAAGATAATAAAAATAGGTAGGCACTTCATACTTGAGCTGCATCCTGTGTTAACTTCAATCCCAACTAAATATAGTCTTTGAACAACCAAATGTCAATAATAAGAGGTATGTCTCGCATAGATAGATGTACTTCCTCTTTCTCCATTCAACATCTCATTCAAAACCTGCTTCGCCCAGCTCGGACTATAAATATATGTGTGGAGGAAATAGCACAATTAGGATTAAGAACAGAACATGTTGACATTGGATTCGCCACTTATTCAACATATACACCAAGAGACCTCCTACAAAGACGAGTCCCAATCTGTTCTTCCAAGCTTATTTAAATCCAGAAAGTACGAGGATCAATGGCTAAATCAACGACTGATTTGAGCTCATCCCAGTTTCCATCACTAAACAAATACGCTTGATCTTCAGCACTTGTGTTCCAAAAGCTTGAATTTGATGATGTGAATGAAGATTTTGGCATGGTAATTGGTAGGCTGTTATTGTAGTAGCTGGTTTTTTGATAAACTTGATAATTTAAATTTGCTCCAGATGCTGCATTGTCAATGTTCCTTTGTGGAAATTCCATCTTCTTGAAGTTGATGACATTATTGGAGTGATCATCACTGATTTCAGATTGAAGACTGCACGCCTTAGAACTTCCATGAACAAAGCTTTGTTTAACAATGGGCTGATGCTGCTTCCAATCTGGTGTGAATCTCTTATAATTTGAAATCCTCTTGAATATTCTGCACAAGGTCCAAACTTCCTGCAAATTATGATTTGTAAGTATTAACAATATTCGATATCAAGAGAACTCAAAAGTAGCTCTGTCTAATTGGTTGTCACTTTGTTTTTCTTTCTTCTTTCTTTTTTCAAAGAGAACTAAAAAGGAGCTTTGGCTAATCAGTTGATCCAATATCAAATCTGCCTCTAAGCATACTATAAGCCAAGAGTTCCTTCAAAAAAAGGAACTGGAATCTGGCTAAACTCAAAGGTGTCTTTCCAGTAGCTATTTATCAATCCCATGCCAGATATTGATATAAACGGAGGGATGACTTTCCTGTCTAGACATTTGAATTCACAGGAGCTTTTACTTGTGACTCTGCTAGGCAAAAGCTGAGGCAAAGAAATAGGTCGTTTACAGCTAAAATGATGTAGTCTGTGCTTTGGTGGGCACCGGGCATCATCTTTTTTATGTTAGGGATGTCCTTTTTTAAAAAAATTTATGTTAAGGATGTTCTCAAAACCTTTCGGAAACACCTTTCTACCCCACTAAGGAATTATAGTTGTTGTATAATGTATGCCAGGATTCTCAGGAATGAAGTGATCCAAGAAGTTGAGATGATAATGTACCATCAAAATGTTCATGTTGTACCAAACATGAAGAATAGATTGTCCTGCATCTTTTATGTAAGAGATTAGATTACAGAACAATTCTGTTCTTTCTATGGTATATGCTGCGTATTATGGTCAATATAGTTACAATATGGCTGAAGCCAAAACTATGTTACAAGGAATGAATGTTTGAACTAGCAGAGGTGGATTAAATGTGCTCGTTAAATATGACTCCCGCTGATAGTCAACATGATTTCAATTTCGTTCATACCTATAGAAGGGGTAACATTATAGAGATCAACTAGCTAATCAGGGGGAGTTTTAAAGATCAAATCATTTTTTAAGAAGACATGCCCTTAGCAGAGCAAATTAGAACAACCTTACAGCTTGATTCGACACTAGTAAAAAAATGGGAATTTCCGATATTGATGTTTCCGATTCAACTGGATATCCATCAAAAGTTTCTCGTTTAACTTTAGATATCATTAACTTCGTTTAATGATGCTATTTCTAGATAGAGATAAATTTAGTGGAGTCCTTATAACATTGTAGAGAATTAAATGTATACATAATATAATATAGGAGTAGGAACATATCTTTTTAGCAAATAATGTTAAATAAGAAAGAATTGTATCATTCTTCTTCATGCATGTTTTATAGTCTGAAGATCATGCGCTAGGTCTTTTTTATAATTCAAGAAACTAAGAAAGAAAAACTTACAGCGTCAGAAGCAATGATCTTGGGATTGAGCAGTTGTCCATTTGAAGTAGCCTTCCAGATAGGTGGGAGACGAAACTCATGCATCATCCAATCAGTTTTAGTTTCTTTGCCAGCACTTCCTCTATAATATACTAATGATTTCTTGAGCCCAATGCACTCGTTACTTTGTGAATAAACAGGCTTGTCAATTCCTGTTGCTTTCCAAAAACCAGATCCTGTTACTCTATTTGGTCTTACACTGTTTTTGTACTTTCTCCCTCTCATGCTGAAGAAATACCACTCTTTATTGTTGCCAACTAGGCTCATCACTTCTTCATACAAATCACAAATGAGTTAACCCAAAAGTTAGAAAATTAAAATTGAAAGCACCCAAAGATTAGGTTACAAACAATTATATCGTGAAAATAGCATGCATCTTTGAGCTTTGGAAAACAATAATATTCTTTTTTCATTATGTTGCTCTCCACAATGATTTGAAGCACTTATTTTAGGCTATTTTGAAAATATAGAGTCAATTGTATAGATATAATAAAGTACATGAATTTTCAATTCTAACAAAAAAGGAAGGGAGGCCTCAAGCTAAAATGAGTAATCAGAATTGATACACGATCTCACAGATACATGAATTTTAGGAAACTGTATTGATGAAAGTCCTATGTACGCCGATACACACAAAGAATACATAAACTTCCATCATTCTCATTTATTCATAGTGATGCTTCCTTGTACTAATGATATGACCCTAAAGGTACATTGTTATATTTTATATAAATTTTTTTTATGTATAATCACAAGATTCAGAAAAAATTATTACATTTTTAAATATTTTGTTCAATCAAACTGAACACATAATGAATGAAATATCTCAGTATACTCTCTTGTTCTTTAAAAAAAGATTTTTCTTTTAAAGCACTCAAATTTCCTTGTCTACCACGTGTTCTTTGGATAAAGATGTTTTCATTGTTGCTTTTCTGATAAAAAAACCAAAAAAAAAAAAAAAAAAAAATCTAATGATAAGAGTAAGATTATTCATGGTAGATATGTATTTTATATTAGTCCAAATAATAATATGTGCTGTCTGATTTGCTAAAATCAGCATACAAGAAATTATTCAGGGTAGATATGTATTTTATATTAGTCCAAATAATAATATGTGCTGTCTTGTTTGAATTTTAATTTGGTATAAAGAGAACTTGGTCAACGACAACGGCGTAATCCCTTTTGCTACTTTGTCTTTTTTTAAGAATTATTCTATGATTCCTGCATCTTTGGGGCGGTCTTTTGGTTAATACTTGTGTAGGAAAAAGTCAAGCAAATATGCACAAATCAAATCTAACTACTACTAGTAGTAGTAGTAATTTTACCTTAATGACATTATTTTATGCCTCAAAGCTTGTCACCTATTTATACCCACACATCCTAATTCTTTTTTCCTTTCCTAAATTTCATATCTAGTCAAAAACACATTCACATAAAAGAGATAGAGAATTTAATATTTTTTCATAATAAACTCACTTCTAAATTTAAAAATAACTAGTTTCAGACTTTTCATTTTCTTTAATAATAATAGCACAAAGTTTTTATAACCACATACAGAGTTTCATAAGTTTTGTCATTATACAAATTAAATACTACAATATATTTAAATTCACACAAGTTTTTAAACACTACTACAAAAAAAATAGCAATAGACGCTCTGAAATAACGATAGTAATAAGAATTTAATAGTAATTAATAATTATTATTAATAACATAATAAATATAAAATAATGGTAAAATAATTATCATTAAATGTGGTAACCATCGTTGAGGAAATTATTCTTCCCTAATGAGGCAATAGCAGCTGCAAAAAAAATGGCACTAACCACTAAGGAAGTTATTCCCCTATTTACAGCACCACTAATGTAATTGTTATAAGAACCAGCTATAAAAGTCATACAGTGAAAAGGCAAAGATACGCTCACTATCCTACTCTAAAATATTGTTTGGTGTTCTCTTCTAAAAGCTTTTTGCTAACTTAAGCATCGGGGAACTACGCGTGGACCACCCTAGGTTTTGTTTTGCAGATGATTATCCAAGAATCATTGGTGTTGTTAGGGATTATAAGGTATATTTCATAGTAGGATTATTGTGACTTCATAGTAGGATTATTTAAGGGTGGCCACAATTTAGTTGAAACCAAAATAATCGAATCGAACTTTTAAAAAAATTGGGTTTTGATTTTCGGTTATTCAGGCGGGTTCGATTTTTATTTTTAAAATTTTTGATTTTTGATTTTTGAAATATAAAAATTCAGTTAACCGAAAATCGAAATATATTGGGCCAGCACTAAATGTTATTACTTACTTAATTACTAAATATATTGGGTAAGCACTAAATCTAATATAATTTGACATTTGGCCCAATAAATTGTTATTAATGCCTAGTGTTATGGCCTTGTAGTTTAATGTTATTATTGCTGTTCTTTTTAGTAAATATTGTACGGTATAAGAATATGGAGCTGCTAATGTTTCAACTTACTTTGAAGACCGAAAATGTAATATAGAGACTTAATTATAATTTATAACCCATGATAAAAAGAAGCTCATAGTTTAAGACCCAAACCGGAGAAACTTAACCGAAATTGCGAAAATCGAACCAAAACGAATATATTTCGATTCGAATCTGGTTATTAGTTTCACAAAATCGAAAATCGAATAACTGAATCAAAATTTTAAAAATCAAATTGAAAAACCGAATGTCTAATCCTAAAATTATTGATGATCTTTTAGGATTCATTAGGCACATTGCTAAACAGCACAATCCTTTTAGTAATGAATTACTAAAGAAAAGAAAAACCTATTAACTACGAGTAATTTAGCGACGATTACTGATGACGTAAGTACCTAATTTCAACCTTTTCTTATAGTGAGAATTTATTTCATATGAATTAAAAATGAAGGAAATAATTAATTCGATCTCATAGGTTTTCTGGGAACAACATGAACATGTTGTTCAACCTTCACTACAAAAACTGCTCAAATTGTGGCGGTTTATTTGTAGAAGTTTATAGAAACCCCAATAATAATTTATTTTGTAATACTTTATTGTACCGTACAATATAAATTCTTTTGTAACGGTTTGATCAAGAAGACTAAAATTAACTCCCCTAAATTGTTATAGTGTTTATTTTAAATTTATATATATATATATATATATATATATAGTTATTTATTTTATTATATTCTAATTTTATGATATATAACAACTAACACTGAAATTTAAGTCATTATATATACACACCCTCAATTTTTCTTTTCTTCTTCATTTTACTATGCATTTTAAGCTTGCAATAGTAATTTTTTAAGGTAAAACATTTTAATTAATAGTTACTAGTAAATTTTCTGAAAAAGAAAAAATGTTTATTTATGCAATTGGAAATTTTTCTCATTTTTCATTTGGATTTGTGGAGTCGAACCCAACTAAAATCCTAATAGATTTTCCCTAAAATTAAATTGTCAAAGATAAACGATGAATCTCAAAAGATCACTCATAATTCCAAAAAATTATCCATCCGAAACCAGCGCTACGGCTAATAAGTCGAGGCGGAGGCTCGAGTGACTAAGGACCTCATCAAGGTGTTGCTGGACAGACCTGAGCTCCCATTGATCTAGTTCATCGCTCAGCAACCTACTTCTCTATCAGTGGAGGATTTAAGGACATGTACTGAGGACGCCGACCCTGACATCCAGGAGTTTCTGGCTGCTGGGGGTGCGCTTCATGTCGAGGAGCAAGCTGCCATCCTTGAGGTCCCTCTAAGCTCTCCCACTGAAGACCCTGTCTCTACTCCAACTGTTTAGCCCCTTGTGGATATAGAGCCAATCTCGGCCGTTGAACAGGTCCGAGGAGATAGTTAGACTTTAAGGCCTTTGTAATTTTTTCTTTTTTTTCCTTTGTAATCATCTCGGCTTATTAAGCCTTCATTAATAAAATGGAACTTTTCCTTAATTCTCTTTATTCTCTTGCTATTTCTAATGCTTTCATTCTTAATTTTCAGCAAATTATCCCTTATACTTAAACAAGTGAAAAGAAAAAATTTCCTCCTTCGAAGGCTCCTTCATGAGAGAAATAGGGAGCTCCATACTAAGAATGAGTTCATCAAATATTTATGAACTCGGCTGTCTGAGAAGGCCGAGTTCCAGGGTTTGGTGAGTAAGCTGAGGGCCTCTAGTACAGAAAGGAAACACCTTAGGGAGGAAAATGTTGAGTTATCTCGAAAGCTCGAAACTCTACAGGGGATGTTTTCGTAAACTCGTGGGCAGTATTGAGAAGTCAGCTTATTATTGAAAATCCAAAGCAACTACGTACAAGCTGGACTTCGACCACCCTGAAGCTGAGGTGAGTCACCTCCAAGATCAGGTGCGTGAATACGAAAAGATAGCATTCATCGGGGGAGGATTACTTACCTTAGACGAGGTGGAAAAGCGGGTTAACGAGCTGACTACTATCTTTGCCAACATAGCTTCCATGTATGGAAAAGGTTCCTCTTGCTATCAACGTAATAAAATCATCCTCGACTACGTCCTGGCTATGTATGAGGATGCAAATAAGAGGCCTCAGCATTTCCGACTTAACCTGCAGGACAACACAAGTCAACAGAACCCTTCTTCAGCTGCCTCCTAGGGCTCATACCTGCGCTAGACGGGCCGGGTCATAGTAGACCAACTCGGTCCCTACGAGGTCGTAGGATTTAGGATAATTCTTTTATGAAGTATCAGTATATCTTGTTATCTTGATAGGCAGAAACATTATTATGTAAATGACTATACAACTTTAAATAAAATAACTTTATTTGCATACCTAGTTTTTAGGATATTCTTTCTTTTGTCTCATGCTAGCATATTACTTTTATGTATCTGCCCATAGCAGTGATTATGCGGCGCTTGGCCGAACCGACCTGAGGTCGATTTAACTTATATTTTTTGCGGGATTTTGTCAAATCGAGCTCTTATATCTGAGGTCGCTTTAGTTTGTAATTTTGCAGCGCTTTGCCGAACCGAGCTCTCATAGACGAGGTCAATTTAGTTTGTAATTTCACGGTGCTCTGCCGAACCGAGCTCTTATAGATAAGGTCGATTTAGTTTGTAATTTCACGGCGCTCTGCTGAACCGAGCTCTCATAAACGAGGTCGATTTAGTTTATAATTTCGTTGTGCTCTATCGAATCGAGATCTCATAGATGAGGTCGATTTAATTTGTAATTTTACGGTGCTTTACCAAACCAAGCTCTCATATCTGAGGTCGATTTATCTCATAATCTGTGATATTCTGTCGAATCGAGCTCTTATATCTGAGGTCGGTTTAATTCATAATTTATGGCACTTGGCCAAACTGAGCTCAGGGTGGTCCCTGAGGTCGATGTAATTCATAATATGCGGCGCTTTGGCCGAACCAAGCTCAGGGTGGTCCCCGTGGTTAATTTAATTTGTAAGTTTTGAATGGACTTTCTTAGGCTCTTTAGACCGGTTAAAAATCGTAAAAAATGACAATCATAAGTACTAAACGTGATAAAGGATAATCATAAGAAATAGACATAATTTTAATCATATATTACTGATGAAATCATCATAGATTACTTCCATGCCAGGTTCTGGGACTTTCAGTACCATCTAGTCTTGCCAATTTGTAGCTACCTACATTAAAAGCATCGATTATCTGATAAGGGTATTCCTAGTTTGCTTCAAGCTTTTCAATTTTCTTAGCTCGACCGACTTTGTTTCGTCTCAGGACAAGCTGGCCTGGGCTAAATTGGTTATTTTTTACCCTGTTGTTATAATATTTAGACATAAGTTGTTTGTATCTTGCCTCAGAAATAGCTATCATCTCTCTTCTCTCCTCCAGGAGGTCGAAGTTCAACCTAAGCTCTTCTTCATTTTCTCGTTCAACATAGTATAATAACCTCGGGCTAAGCACCCCTATCTTGGCTTGGATCACTGCTTTCGTTCCGTACGTAAGGCTAAACGGGGTTTCCCCGTTAGGTGTTCTTGGGGTTATCTTATATAGAGATAGGTTTTCTAGCCAATCTCCCTTAGCTTTGTCTAGCCTTGTTTTTAAGTCTTGGAGCAGTGTCCTATTTGTGACCTCGACTTGCCCGTTCACCAAAAGGTGTGCTACCAAGGTGAATTGTTGAGTGATTTTTATCTCTTCGCACCATAATTTGAACGGGTCATCTGCAAATTGCTTTCCGTTATCTGAAATAATTTTCTTTGGTATCCCAAACCGATAAATAATATTTTTCCGTATGAAGTTTAGAATTTTTTTTCCCATATTATGGCTAAAGGTTCTACCTCTACCCATTTAACGAAGTAGTCTATGGCTACCACCAGAAACTTCACTCTTCCAGGAGCTTCATGAAATGGTCCCACGATGTCGATTCTCCATTAGACAAAGGCCAGGCACTCTGCACCGAGATTAACTCCATCTGAGTTCGTCAAGCTATAGACGCATGGAATTGACCCTTTCAACTTTACTCTGCACCAAGATTAAATCCTCTTCTTTTGCTGTACAAGCTTTACTCGTGGATCGATATTCAACCTGTGGACTATCACCTCAGGTGATACTCCTGTTATATCTAATGGTGACCAGGCGAAGACATCTCTAAACTCTTAAAGCAACGATATGATGCCCCAGTGGAGTGAAGGGTTTTGGGCTGATCCCACCCTGACTTTTCTTTCGGCGAAATCTGGGTCCAACACGACCTCAAACACTTTATCATCTGTTTCTCTTGTTTGGATGACGTGAATATTT
>JBDJHY010000102.1:11253540-11263925 GCA_039654485.1 Withania somnifera | reverse complement strand
TGAAAAATTATATGTGAATAATAATACAATAAACAAGTGTCAAAAGAAGACAGAAGTAGAAGATGGATGGTATACCAGTAACCTAAGTAAAAGTCTAAATGATTAAATAAGAGTGTAAGGCACTAAATCCCGCATAGCATGAAGTAGAAATTAACCAATAATAAAAACTAAGAAGTAATAGGAATAATAAAGTAATGTAAATAAACACTGACAAGTCCCTCAGACAAAAGCACAGCGTACACATTAAACATGCTCACTCGTAGGCCTCCCATTCAACCAGGGGTACACTGAAGAAAACAAGTACAGAAAAGTAAATACAATCATATGAAGTTACTAGTTCTGCGTACGCTTCTTCTCTGGTACCTGTAGTCCCAACAGGAAGAACCTATGGAAGGATAACCTAAATATTCACGATATATCTATCCTTCACCCTACACCCACCTCCCCGTATCATCCATAGCTCGGAGGAAAGGTCCATGGAGGTATGTCACCATGTACGATCTCTAATGTAATCATAACCTTACATCCTAAATCTCAAAATCTCAAGGGTCTTAATAGTCTGGCATCTCGTACTAAATTTAATAGTCTCATCAAGCCTTCCTCGAAAAGTCAGGGCATACACCACCTATATATTATAGTATCACCAATATCCTCAATAGATCGGTATGATCAAGTTTCCATAACCAGTAGTACCATAAGTGTTAAAAAAATATACTCACTCTCGTACGACGACAGACTCAAGTTCCATTGGCGCTACTCACTACCGAACTAAGTCGGTCTCAAGTCCCAGTATTTAATAATCAAATGTTATTTTCCGGTGTCAAGTTGTAAAGCCTGGAGTAAAATAAGATAAAATAGTATTACTGGGTGCTCGATACAACACCGAGTCTAAAATAGTAAAAAATCTATTTACTTATATTATTATTAACTTTTTCTAATTTATCACTTCTATCTTGATTCATTATTATTACTCAAACTAGTCTCTAGCCTCTGTGGCTTAATAATCAAGTGGTGATATTGACCCAGCCCCAATGCACTATCATCAAAGTCATAGGCCCAACCTCTCGTGTCATGAATGTACAACATACGAACAAGTATATATATCAACATATGATCATGAAATTACATGTTTCCTATGTCGTGCACAGGTATCTCTAGTCAATTTTTAAGTCACATGCACCATATCAATCGAATGGCAAAATATAAATATCAACATGAAATAGATGAAAGAACGGTATAGGATCACTATATCCATATGGCTACCCAACCCACAGATGCTATTATTAAAGCTATAAGCCTAGAGATAACCCTACAGAGCCTACCTGTCGTCCAACGATAAAGCGCTACAATGTCACGAATCTTACTCCAACTAACATCAAACGATCTCTAAATGATTTGAAATTTGCGATAAATTATTCTATACGTTATTACGAGTCTAATAGTGTAATTTATGATAAGTTCTAGAATGGACCTAAAACGGGCTTCCAGAGCCCGCCTGTCGGAACAGAATATAAATTCATTATAGGGTTTCCAACATTACAAGTAACTCATGATCCAAAATTTAGCATAATTCGAGTGTGGGAAGGGCTTCAAAATATCCCAGACAGATTTGAATATAACGGGGTCAAAGGTGCAACTTTTATAAATTAAACGGTGGAATTTTGATATATTAATGATACTAGACGTAAAATATACCCAGAAAATAAAAAGTTACTCAATAATATATGAATTATCATATGATTTTATCAATTTTATCAATTGAAGTTCATTAATAGAGGAACTTAAGAAATTAAAAGGAGAAGAACTTACCTAAAATGCATAGAAATCGAAGAACAACGATGAGGAAAATTTTCTTAGCCTTGGAATGATGTTTGGGAGAGGATTTTCACTGAAAAATGAATTAAAACGTAATTTTTTTGATGAAATAATAGGTTGAGATCATGCAGGGGTCGTTATGTAACTGACAAGTATTTTACTCATCGCAATCGCGTCCAATAGTGTCGCTATCACTTAGAGCAATGAGAATTGTTCATCACTATCATGTGAGAAGCTGCATGATCTTGAAAAGAACTATAATTTGGTCATTGAAATCACTCATAAGGTTCGCGATCCCGAAGAACAATCCCTGCACCAGAAAAACAACAATTTTTCTAAATTTCAATCGGGGTTCAGAAATGAAACAGAGTTTAAATTTAACAAAACAAAGATGTATTTTATGTGAAAACATATTATGAACTCAACCGAACTGATGAAATTGACATTGAAGGTCATTTGAGAGAAATTGACCCCCAACCAAGATTTAGCCAAAACAAGAAAAAAATTTAAATTTTCACATAACGATTCAAATCGAGCACGAACACCTTTTGGAAGAGTACCAAGGGTCAAACTAGCCTAAATTCACCATTATAGAGCTAATGAAAGTGCTAGAATTCTGATCTGACACTTCAAACACCAAATTACCACCCCAAGCTGCACATTAGGCCATAAACTTAACTCAAATCCACAACTTGTCCTAAATTGCAAACCAAAACTCCAAAACACAAACTTAAGGTCAATTTTGACTTTGTTCGGCATTTCAGAGTTAACAAAACTTTCAGAATTGAATTATAAGTTTGTCTTGAAGGAAAATTGACTTTGATCAATGAGTACTTAGTTTTAGGCTTAAAATGGGCAAATTGAGAAATTTCTCAATCGAATCACCAGGGATCTAAACTACTAGTCCCAACAAATCATAAATGACTTGGGGCAACTACCGAGACACTCTAGAATGTGAAACATTGCGTATTTATCATAAATGATCATGAGGTTCATTATAATTCAACTTCTAATTATTGACAAGTACTAAAATTTCTCTTTCGAAAATGACAAATTTCATAAAGATGACTTATGAGTCAAAGGGGCATGTGAGTCACGATATAAGGTCCATAATCTCGTATAAATTACTCAACTTATATTTCACAACATACTTAACAAATTGAATAACCCTAATCATTATAATAAGAACTTTTAAACTTTTAAATTCGATGTTTTTGGCACATGGGTGAAAGAAGACCCATTTTCATTAGTCGACATATTTTTATGGAAGCTTTAATATGCAGAAAATTGGCAAGGAGACACAAATATTGAAGATTGAAGGACCCTAGGCTTTGGGAATAATGAAAACTTCGCTCGTCTCTTCTCTTTTATTTTGTCTGATTATATGGTGAGTTAGGGGTTTAGAATTTACTAAGTGTTGGGTCTTGGGGGTAGTATAGAAAATACATTAATTTAAATATAATATACTACCTTAAAAGACCTCAAAATGACGTAGTTTGATTAGGAATTAATTGGGAAAAATATCTAAAATAATCTTCCAAAAATGAGAATATACTGTGCAAAAAATAAGGTTGGGAATGTTATACACCGTGTCAGGGTGGATGGAGAACCAACCACTCCAGCGTGACATGGTGTCTGGTTCACCAACCCTCTGTTACTTGATTTCTGCGTATTTGTTTGAATGTGTCACACATGCTAACACTTCGGGCTTTCTAGAGGGACATATTTGGGTTTCTTAAGCATCTAAAAACACATGTAAACATGTGGAATTAGTACCTTACCATTAATAAGATTTCGTACACTTGAAACAATACCATTTTATTCCTCAAAAATATCAACATATGCTAAAATCGCAAGGAAATGTCGAGTTACTACAAGACCTAGACAAAGGATCATAACTTCCTATTAGAGACACGGATTAATGCACGGTTTGTTTCTTTGAGAAGTAGACTTTAAGGACTTCTCTAAACATGCGGCATAACCATTATATGCCTTTGGAAGAATATAATCAATTATGCTCACATTAAAGTTCAAGGTATAAGTTTAACGACATGCAATGAAGATTTAAATTCTAACTAAATTCACAGTAGGTTACAAAAATTTTAGTAATTTTAATCAAGTTAAGGCATCTGAACATTTATATATTTTTCTACGAACACTTATAAAAGAAAACATATTTTCTGAACACAACAAACAAATAACTAGTAAATCATACTTATACTGACACATGTTATATTTAGGATCAGTATCATAAGCTAAGGCCCGCTAATTAGACTACCTATATCATCAATTCAAACTTTAAGTGGTCTGACTAAACCAACTGAAAACATGCTACATACATGAAAAGTTATGATACTCAAAAGATGAACTGGAACAGAGGAGATAAAAACAAAATAAAATTATAAAATAAGAAGCTTAGGCTCTAACACATATGGTCACTATTCGTTTTAACCACTTTCAGGCATAACTACTACAGTTTATGAAACAAGTACACACATATTTTTTATTTTCAAACAGATGTGCTGCTAAAAAATACCTAGTAATTATTGAATGTATTTAGCAATTGCTGCATGATACTTACTTTAGTGAATATTCAACAATTACTAATGTTTCACACAACAATTGTTTAAGTAAAGGCATAAAAGGAATCTATTATTTTAACCAATAATTATAAATAAATAAGGAAATCTAACTATTACAGTTGACCAAAAATTTATCTAACTATTCTTTTTTTTTCTCAAACATGATGTGGTTCAGAAACTTGGCCAGATATTGCTTTAGTCATTGCTAAATATTTATGTGATTGTGGTGGAGTACAAGCAACTTGTCGAGGTTGTTGTTGTAGCAAGTAGTATGAATTACTGAAGTTTTAGTATGAACTGTGTTAGGCTTATCCCACAACTAAAAAGTCTTAAAATAAGTTTACATTTTTCATCCATATCTTTCAATTGATCCTCCATATTTAATCATCGTTGTTTGAATTTCAGGACGTAATTCTTTCTCGCGTCGATTAAAATTTCTTCGGTAAGGTAGTTATAATTATGAATCATATCTAAACAATATTCTTCCAAACTTCCGCATCCATCTTTTCTTTCACCTTTCTAAAAACAGATATTTGTGATAAAAGAGAACTCACAAAGAGAATCGACGTGAGAATCTCCATGGGAATAAGAGTGCTCAACTTCTGAATCTCATAATGAACAGGAAATGCTTATAAAATATCATAATTTCAATAATCAATTATAAGTTCCATTAAGGAAATATTTGTGGGGTTTTATAATAATTTTCTGTCCGTTTTTATGAATTTCTCAAATTTAGCTCACGTATTTCTAAGGAGATTCTAACAGAGATTCTCTTTATGAGTATCTTGTATCCGAATAGCTTTTTTATGGTAAAGAAGAGGAAGAGGAACACGAAAGTTTCAAAGATAGAATCATTTATGTTCATAGCTACAACTATTTTATCGAAGAAATTTTATCAACTTGCAAAAATCAACTACGTACTGAAATTCATAAACTAATCGACTCTGAGAAATAGTTTAATGTGGAAGATCGATTGAAGGATATGGGAATGAATTATTCACTAACTTATTTTGACGCTTTTTAATTACAGGCTAAGCCTAACACAATCCATACTAAAACTTCAGCAATTCATACTCTTGCTACAACACAGCAACCTCGACATGTTGCTTCGTATTTTACTAGAGGATATTAGAAGCCTAAAGTGTATCATTCTTAATCAAAAGAGATTGCAGTTTGTAGGAAAATACCTCCGAGAAAGATATGCTTTACTCCACCATAATCACACAAACATTTGGCAACTGTTTCAGCAACAGTTAATCAAATTTCATGCAACACTTGCTGAAATTTTAGCAATTGCGGCATGAAACTTCAACAATTGCTGAAGCACATCTTTTGAGAAAAATTTAATACTTGTGTGCATGTCTCATTAGACTACAATAGTTTTTTTTTTTTGATGAAGCAACTGTTGAGAAAGAGAAGTTTCTTCAGCAATTGCTAAATTTCAGCAATTGATGCATGATTTCAAAAGTTGCTTCGACATTTGTGTTAAGTTATGTTATGTTGAAATTGATATAAGAGTATCATGTTAATTTTTTTGAATTTGGTGCTATACTTTTTGTTACAATTATTGGCTTTAGTAGTATTAATTTGTTATTTATATTGCACATCATTTATTTTTTAGTTCGAATTGATAGATTATTTTATTTATTAAATATTTAAATAATTTTATAGCATTATACTTATAATATCAATATTTTGGTTAAATATGCAGTTCATGTTATTCTTAAAAATATGCACTTTTAGCTTTTGCTGAAACTTTAGCAATTGCTGAAACTTCTAACAATTGCTTCAGTAATTGTTGAATTTATAATGCTTTTCATCAATTGCTGCATCAACTACTGAAGTTTAGCAATTGCTAGATGAAACCTCAGCAGTTGCTACAATAATTTTTTTTTAATATCCATCTTCTTCTACTACTACTACTTTAGCTTAAAATATCATTGTCAATTAAAAAACACAACATAAAATAACAAAATCGACTGAAACACTTTTTTCAACAATATAACATTCTTAATTTTTTCAACTCATGTTTTTTCTTTTTTTTAAAGCACCATTCACTTCTAAAACACAAAATAACGATATTTAAATAATTTTATAGTATTGTATTTGTAATATTAATATTTTTGTTAAATATGTCGTTCATGATGTTCTTATAAAATGTGCACTTTTAGTTTTGCTAGAACTTGAACAGTTGCTTCAGCAATTGCTGACTTGGCTAAAAAATATTCAGCCGTTATTGATCAATTGATGAAATTCCATCAACTATTGTAAAAAACTTCAAGAGTTGCTACAATTAAAAAAAAATCTCAATTCAAAAATACAACAGAAAACAAAAAATAGGCTGAAACATCATTTTCAGCAACACAACATTCTTATTTTTTTAAGCACCCATGTTCTTCTTCTTCTTTAAAGCATCATTCACTTCTAAAATACAAAACAATAAATAGACTTAAAAAAACCACTATTTTCAACAACAATATTCTAATTTTTTTTATTGTCCATGTTCTTCTTATTCTTTTTTTAACATAAAGCATCATTTTCACTTCTAAAACACAAAATATAAACTGTGAGAGAATAGAGAACCTTTACATACATGTAAAAGTCGAAGAAACCATAGTTTTGAGTATGAACAGCAAAGGCCAAGGCGGAGGCGATAGGATCGTGGGAGATGTGGAGTTGTAAAAATTTAAAAAATCCTAATTTTGAATAGAAACAACGATCAAAACGACAACAGAAACGGTGAAGAAATTTTTTTTGGAGTAAACATGAGTTGTTGTGGAGTTGTAGAACAAATTGCCTCTCTTTGTAGAGTTAATGTGGAGTTGAGAGAAAAGAGTTTGAGAAGTTGAAAAGTTTGATATGAGTGTCGAATGACTGATTGAAGATTGAAAATTCAAGACTGATGAGGAGTAAATATAATTTACTTTTTGAATTTCAAGAAGTAATTGCTTTGGGTTTTTTTATATTTTAATAAAGTTTGAAATTTTTTTAAAAAAAAAAAATTATTTCCCAATTAACTTGAACACAAATTAATGGAGAATTTGGCTTTGGCCGATCAACTTTGTCAGTTTTTTTAAATTTCAAACTCAAATTCGTGGTTAACTGGTTGAAACTGAGGTTCTGAGGTGTTTTTGGGGATTGTTGTCAACTTTGTCAAGTTAGTTCAAGTTGATTTTGCCCTCCGTCTCCCTCTTATATGGATATGCTTATTTTTCTCTTTCCAAGACATTTTGTTTTCCTGTTAATAGTCTATGCCCATAAACATATTTGATCTTTTATGATGTATATTGTGTATTGCTAGCTAAAAAATCTTCAAACATACCATTGAAAAAAATTCTTTACATGTCAAGATAATGTTTTATACTTCTCGCTATCTTCAGAACCAAGTTACCACAGCCTCCATTCAATATATAATCGCCAAAGACAGCTAAAAAGCTAACTCTTTTTCCTCAAAAAAGGAACTCTTACTGTACCCGAAACAAAAATTACTTTATGACATTCAGATCAATAAAGTACTCTAGGAAATTAGTAATTTACAAGAGGTATAAAAGTCCTAATAAACAAAAAATGTAGAAAGCTAGTTAGAGAAATAGGGGTGAGAAAACAAAATGAAGATAATAAAAACAGGTAGGCGTATCATACTTGAGCTGCATCCTGCGTTAAGTTCAATCCCAACTAAACATGGTCTTTGAACAACCAAATGGCAATAATAAGTGGTACGTCTCGCATAGATAGACGCACTTCCTCTTTCTCCATGCAATAACTCATTCAGAATCTGCTGTTCTCCAGCTCGGACTATAAATATGTGTGTGGAGGAATAGCACATGTAGGATTAACAACAGAACCTGCTGACTCTAAATATTGGATTCACCACTTATTCAACTAGATACCAAGAGTGCTACTAGAAAGACGTGTTCCAATATGTTCTTCCAAGCTTATTTAAATCCAAAAAGTACGAGGATCAATGGCTAAATCAACGACTGATTTGAGCTCATCCCAGTTTCCATCACTAAACAAATGCTCTTGATCTTCAACACTTATGTTCCAAAAGCTTGAATTTGATGATGTTAATGAAGATTGAGGCATGGTAATTGGTCGGCTGTTATTGTAGTAACTACTTCTTTGATCAACTTGATAATTTAAATTTCCTCCAGATGCTGCATTGTTAATGTTCTTTTGTGGAAATTCCGTCTTCTTGAAGTTGATGCCATTATTGGAGCGATCATCACTGGTTTCAGATTGTAGACTGCATGCCTTAGAACTTGCATCACCAAAACTTTGTTCAACAATGGGCTGCTGCTGCTTCCAATCTGGTGTGAATCTCTTATAATTGGAAATCCTCTTGAATATTCTGCACAAGGTCCAAACTTCCTGCAAATTATGATTTTATAATTATTAATAATATTTGATATACAAAAGAACTAAAAAGTAGCCCTGTCTAATTGCTTGTCATTTTTCTGTGTCTTTGTTCTTTCTTTTTCCAAAGAGAACTAAAAAGGAGCTTTGGCTAATTGGTTGATCCAATATTAATCTTTCTCTAAGCATACCATAAGCCAAGAGTTCCTTGAAGAAGGAAACTGGAATCTGGCTGAACTTAAAGGTGTCTTTCCAGTAGCTATTTATCAATTCCATGCTGGTTATTGATATAAATGGAAGGATGACTATCCAGTCTAGACACTTGAATTTATAGAAGCTTTTACTTGTAAATCTGCTTGGCAAAAGCTGAGGAGGCAAAGAAATAGATCTTTCACAGCTAAAATGATGTGGCATAAAAGAATTACCTTTCAAAATTTACTTTTACGTTAAGGATATTCTCCTCTTGGGAGAGGGTCTTTCAGAAACAGTCACTCTACCCACAAAGGTAGGATAAAGTCAGCGTAGATCTTACCCTCCCCCAACCTCATTTTGTGTGGTTACAGGGACTATGTTGTTGTCTATTGTATGCCAGGATTCTCGGGAATGAAGTGATCAAAAAATTGGGATGATGATACCATCAAAATGCTCATGTTGTGCCAAACATGAAGAAGAGATCGTCCTGCATCTTTTTTGTAAGAGGTAGATTACAGAACAATTCTGGTCTTTCTCTGGGATATGTAGTGTATTATGGTCATTGTAGAAACAATATGGTCAACATGATAGAAGCATCTAGCTAATCAAGGGGAGCTTGAAAGATCAAAGCATTTTTGAGGAAGACATGTCTTACCGGAGCAAATTAAAACAACCTTAAATCTTGTCTCAATACTATCAGAAAATGGCCAACTTCCGATTGATGTTTCCGATTCAACTGGACATCATCAAAAGCTCTCGTTTAACTACGTTTAGTAGTGCAAGATGTCATTACCACCTTTAAACTTCGAGTAAGGAAGAACCATTATTAATTGTGTTATTTCTAGATAGAGCTGAATTTTATGGAGTTCTTATAACATTATACAGCATGCAAAATATAATATAGGAGTAAGCAAATATCTTTTTAGAAAATAATGTTAAATAACTAGTTATCTACTTAAAAGGACCCTCGCAGCAGTCCGCCCTTCCTTGAAGCATGGAGCTTCTTAAGATGTGCATGAATAACTGCAGGCATGACTTGTTGTCGAAACTCCTGCCCTTAGTTGGACTGATAGCAAGAGCCAACTTTAAACCATCCGCAAAAGAATGAATTGTATCATTTTTCTTCATGTTCTAGAGTCTGAAGTTCATGTCATCCTACATGCTCTAGTTCTTTTCTATTATCCAAGAAACTATGAAAGAAAAAACTTACAGCTTCAAGAGCAATATTCTTGGGATTGGGCAGCTGTCCGTTTGAAGTAGCTCTCCAGATAGGTGGGAGACGAAACTCATGCATCATCCAATCAGTTTTAGTTCCTTTGCCAGCACTTCCCCTGTAATATACTAGTGATTTCTTGAGCCCAATGCACTCACTGCTTTGTGAATAAACAGGCTTGTCAATTCCTGTTGCTTTCCAAAAACCAGATCCTGTTACTCTATTTG
>JBDJHY010000102.1:11229467-11246026 GCA_039654485.1 Withania somnifera | reverse complement strand
ATCTTGGTTAAACAGGGTTGGAATCTCATTTGTCCATGGTTCTCAGACGGGTAATTACTTTGGTGAGTTTTAAGACTTATCATTCGCACACCCAACAAAAGGCTGAAAGAGTTGAGTTACTTTAATATTAATGTAAGAAACCGATTTGGTTATTAAAATAAAAATCAAATGGGGAATCATGGATCCAGTGCGGAGATTTGTTCATTCTATAGGCATTGCTAAACAGAGGGTCAAATATATAGTACCAGTTTCCGAAATCAGTTTACGTGCGAATTTTCTTTCTTTTTTTTCATTTTTAAATTGCCACTTAGACAGCTTTTACAACCAAATTACAACACCGAAATCCTCTATTTATCCCGTCTTCATCAGAAATGAAGCAAACACACTTGAACGTCTGGCTTACACTTAGAGATTGAGCAGCATCTCAGCTCAAATGAAACAAAATTCCGGGATACATTTTGATTAGGTGCTAATTGATGGAAGCAAGATGAGTTTTAACTGAGGTTACTAGTGCACTTGGAGAGAGCAGTATCTGATTCCTCCATGTCTCTAAAGGCAAATGGGGTTGTCCCACTGGGTGGCTTCCTGTAAATTCAAAAGGTACATCAGAAATATACTTGATAACCTTTTTAAGTCTAAACTATCAAAGACCATAGTCCACAGCTCATTAATTCAGATAATTACTGAACTCTAATCAAAGTTCAATTTACACTTTACAGCCTGTTTCTTTAATTCTATCTATTCACTTGGTCGGTCTACATCTGTCTGCCTGGCCAGTTTGTTCAAACTGGTGAACTAATGTGACACAAGTGAGAGATAAAATAGTAGTTACAGATAAAAAAGTTTCAACCAACAAAAGAACATATACCAAGAAAAGTAGAAGAAGGATTGAATACCTTGGTGGAGTAGAAGATTCTTGTGATAATGCCTTCTCCAGTCTCTCTTCAAATGGTGTTGCATGCCAACTTACTTTCTGATCCTGCTAAGTCTCAACGTCATCAGCTTTAAACTTATTGAGTTACGTAGCTCAGAATTGAGATATGGACTGAAAATAAGGATAAATGAGAAGGCTAAAGAACTAAACAGGACATACCTCCTTGTACTTGTTAGTTGAATTAGGAATCCCGTTGCCATCCCACCATTTAGGATATATATGAGAATTTTCATCTTCTTTCCAGTGAGCAGCAACCAGTCCAAGTATAGGCCTATCTCCAGGAGTTCTGCCATAATGAACATGGTTACTGTAAACAGAACCACTGTACTGCTTACCCTCATCTTGATTGATTGAAGAAGGCTTCAGCCATGAAGACAAGCTTGCTTCTACCTGTGAATCTTTATCAGCCGAAGCTTCTCTTAATTCAGATATTCCTAGTTCCGACAAAAAGCTTGCTTCATTTAGGCTTTCACCAGATTTTGTAATGTTACTAGACCATAATCTAGAACTAGAATCTTCATCAGACAACTCCTTCAACTGTGATGCTCTATCCACTGGGTTTAAAACAGGATAAACATACTGAGACCTGATTCGAGCAGTTTTTCCATTTCCAATATTGTCTAAATGTGTTGGAAAAACTGTTCCTGGTGTTTGCATTTCATCACTTAGTTTTAGTGGAGTTGGGTAGGGCGAATTCTTGGATGCATAGTAATTGCTTGAAAACTCAACCTGCTTTGAGTCTTCACCATCAAGTGCAGATGAAGTAATTTTGGATGTGAATGCGGATAGATCAGATTCACAATCAAAACGAACAATTTTATTCATGTTCTGGGCACTAGGAGCAGAGGTTGGCGAAACTTCTGAAGCCACATCTCTATGAGCTTGAATAGCATTAACCTCAATAGATGTCCGAGTTTTAGAGGACCCACTACCATGAACAGAGTTCATCGGCAAACTTAGATCATTTTGTCCATCCATCATGCAACTACAGAGACATAAGACCACGTGAGATGTAAACTACATATAGACACACTTGCCACATGCATACTTCCTGTTAAAATAGCAACGGAACATGTAAAATAGATTTTTATCCATAACAACTTTCAGTAATAAGATTAACCATAACTATATGGATTGGCTGAAGGTATGCTATATGCAAATTGACCAAGCATCTTTTTAGGTCAAAATTCTACCTGCTAGACGTATGACCCAAGGAACCAGATTGTTTTTCCAGTCCATTGCTTTTAATAGGTGTAATAGGGTGATCAGGTAGCAAATCCAGGTTGAGCTTTTCAACAGCCATATCAGAGAACCAAGACGTGAATTTTAAAGGTTCGACATCTCTTGTTGGAGCTGATGAAGCTTTGCATTTAGCCAAGCCTTTTCGAATTTCAGCAGGAGTTTCAGGTAAAGTTCCACAAGCTTTAAGAAACTTGGCCTGCATAATAATTAGAAAAATTTAGACAATGCAAAAAATCATCTAAAGATAGGTGGGGAAACCTCAAAACTGAAGGAATCCGGACTTATGGTTACTATCTGAAGAAAGTTACAAAAATTATCAGTGTTCAAAGTAAAAGAAATATGAGGCAGTCTGTTAATCATATCAATTAGCAAATCAAAGAAGTACAAGAATGCTGCATTACTCAGGCTCTAAATGATTAATCACATCACACATAATATCGGATCTTTTTTCCTGTTAAAAGAAAATTCACAAACCTTCACTGCATTTCACTAAAACTTTTACACTGTATTTGCCGAAGTGCATTTCACAAATGTGCGAAGTTGTTTGCTGTCGTTTTAGGTATAGTTGAATTTGTACATGAGTCAAGAGTACGTGTTTGGGTTAGTGATAAAACGATTGCAAGGATGTAAATAACATAAATCAAGATCAAATAAATTGAACTAGTATAGATTAGGGGAAAATCTTATAACATAGGCGAGAGTTCGTTCTTATTAGATGAGGATCAAGAGTGCCCAAGCTCGAGCAGCTACAATATGAACAGACAAGCCAAGCTAGAGAAGAAACTAATGCTTAGAGACCAAGCTAAAGAAATCTATTGCTTAAAGGGTAAGGATGAGCTGGAAGTCCATTAAAATGGGAGAGGGAGTGTCTATTTATAGGATAACAGGGTTCATATAGCAAACGAGAGATCACGACTTGTCTTGAGGCCATAAAGGCACACCCTGTCCTTAAGCACCTTATTGGAAAGTTGGGGTTGGACGTCCCTAACAAAGGTGTCGGCCCCAATTTCTAAAGGGGAAGTTCCAGCTCTAGCTTCAACGCGAGTCCTAGTAATGGCCATCTCAGGAATATCCCTTAGTCGAGATTTTGAATTTTTCCTTTTTTTGTCTTTCCAGTTATATTGGATGTACCTTTGTAACATTTATGTTTTATGAATGGAAAAGGCATCCGCACACCTGATATTGTGTAAGACACTCAGTCCTTTCGGATGCTTTTTGTTAAATGTGTTCACCACTTGGAATCCCCTCATTCCTTGGTCAACTAGTACTTGATACTTTGAACTCGAAAGGAGTGTTTTCTCTTTCTGACCACCTCCTTTAAAGGCAAGGTTCCCATCACATATTTTCCAGTATGAAACCTACTTTGAAACAGCGAAGGATCGTATCTCCTGCTTTCTATCTGGATTTGGTACAGATTCTCTTTATGCCCGACACTCACCTTCTCCCTAATTTCCTTCTCCATCGTTGTTTTTGACCTCAGTGGTTCTCCCAATCGATAGAACAGACTTGTCAAGGATAGAGTAGGAACTAGAGGAAAGGTCGAGAGGAACTAACGGCCTAACTCTCTAGCAAAGGGGTTTTTTTTCCCCACATTCTGTTGGAAGCCAAATCCCTTGATCAGTCTCTAGTGTTGTAAGCATAAAGAGGGAACTTTCTTTCCCTCTTTGCTGAGTAACTACTACCGAGAGCTTCGCTTTCAAGAGGGGCAAAGGCAAGATTCTTCAACTGGCAGGGGCTACGAAGTTTCGAGACATACTGCCGCAGTCGACTATTTCTCCTGAGGCAACGGAATCGGTTACTCGTGTTCTCCTATCTCGAAATGAGTCTCCACTTTTACGCAATGCCATCACCCAGTCACTTATTGGCGCCTCTTTCGCTTCTCTTTCGAGGTTTTTGCTCATAACCTTATTCACTCGAGACTACAAAGTTAATGTAGGGCTTAAACTATTCGTCTTGTGCCTCCTCCGAGTCCCACATTAGAATCAGAACGTTGTCGCATCCGCCTTTTAGGCCTCCTTTTTTATTATGTGTAGTGTATACTTCGTATGTTTTAGGTGTCTTGTGACTCCGACTCCAACTTGAGGATCCTGACATGATAGTAAAGAAGAGATCTCAGATGTTTGTTTTGTTTCTTTTAGGAGCCTTGCCTTTTTTTGTAATAACATCTCTTTTACGACAACATTTCTCCTATACTTCGATGCAAAATGCTACACTACTTATCCCCGCGGCTCTTAACCGCTCATTAGAATGAGGGTTTACTGTTTCCGTCGAAAAAGCACTACTAGCTAGCCCTTTCATGGGAGCTCAGCCAGTTGTGCAGGCCATTGGGCCTATGATGACGTAAATGCCTAACTAACCAACTTTTATTTTTGTAAGCCTCTTAGGTACATGGGGTTGGCTCACTGGCTCGACCGTAGACTCTTGAGCCTTTTAGAACCTCGATAAATCAAGTTGGGGTTTCCTTTAATTTTTAAGTTGTTGTAAGTGTAAGTATGAACGTCTCCTAGACCATTTAACACTGTCTTAAGTATTAAAGTCAAAATAATCGATATCGACTCAGAGAACCATTTTTACAGAGGACGATTAATAAATACTCATACAGATTAATATTAATTGAGCCTCCTGTTCAGACTCTTTTGGACCAAGTATATGGTGGCATGATCTCGGGTTTTTCCACGTACAAATGATCAATTTGTGTGGCATCCGTGCATTTCCTTCATGGCGAGGTTCCGAGGGGGCACTTTGGCCCGTAGAAGTAAGTTCCGAATTCTCATACCAGGTATCCACATCTCTATCTTATGTAGATTCTAAAGTCACAACATCGTTCTCCTCTCGGGGTTTGAGGAGATTGTCGTGAAGCTTTTCCTTGTAAGACTTTTTTGAAGAGTGGATTTTAGGACATCACAATAATAGCTGACTCGCAGCTTAACCATGTAATCGATTCCAAAAAATAAGACGGAACATAAAACTTAAAGCATAAGCATATGCTAATCTCTTTAAGTTTTTTTGTTCATACTCCCATCTCGTGTCGTTATTTACCCAATAATTGCAACCTCTGCCTGCAGCCACCTCCTCTATCAATTTTGGTCGAATGAAATCCATCCGGAAAAAAGTCCCTACAAGAGAGAGCCTAGTCGATCTTTCCAGACTCTCAGTCCCCACTCTCTTCCTGTAGCAGCTTCTTGCCCTTTTCCCACATCCTCATGTTTAGGTAAGATAGTGCCTGCAATAGGATTGTCGAACACCATGACCTGTTTCCTCTAAAGAGAAAACACGAGCATAAAATTATGAAGGATAATGAAGCTAAAAGTCCACACAATTGCTCTGGCCCGACGATAGGCCCCAAATTGTTTACCATTGTTTCAGATACAGTTGAATTTGTACGTGAGTTAAGAGCACACGTTACGGTCTTAGCTTCGGGTTAGTGGTAAAATGATTACAAGAAAGTAAATAACGTAAGTAAAAATCAATTAAATTGAATAAGTACAGATAAGTAGCAAATCTTATAGCATAGCTGAGAGTTTGTTCTTAGATGAGTATCGAAAATGCTCGAGCAACTCCAATATGAACAACTACGAAAAGCTAGGGAAGAAATTAATGTTTAGAGACCAAGCTAAAGAGATTTATTGCTTACAGGTTAAAGATGGGGAAGTCTATTATAATGAAAGGGGAGGTGTTTATTTATAAGGTAACGGTGTTGTCGTCTGGCCAACAAGAGATCACGACTTGTCTTGAGGCCATTGGGGCAGAGGTTGTCCTTTAGCATGTGTTAGATGCGGTGTCGCCGAGGGCAGCTGGCGCTCTTTGAAACTCCTGACATCTTGTCCTTCTATTTGTCTGATAGCTCTGGGCCCTTAATTTTGTGCTGGTCTCAGGAAGTGTTTTGGACGGCGAAAGGCGTGCTTCGCTACACGGAGGAGCGAGCGGCAAGGCGCTCGCCTTTTTGAAATGCGGCGCTAATACATATCAAAAAATTAAAATACTTAATTGCATATATAATAACTAAAATTTCATTGAAGTAGCTGAAAATAGACAAATAATTATATTATTAAATAGTCTATAACTATATTATTAATTAGACAAAGAAAAAACAGGGGGTTTAAGTTTATCTTTAACCAATAACCAGTTCACTGGTCTGGTTATTGTCTTCTCAGAATATAAATTGAGAAGAAGAAGAAAAAAACAGTGAGCTGGAAGAAGAAAAAAACAGAGGTTAACAGAGAAGAAGGAGAAGGAGAATTGAAGAAGAAGAAGAAGAAAAAGACAGAAAAAGAACTAAAGAAGAAGACAAAAGAGAAGATGAAGAACTAAAGAAGAAAAAAAGAAGCTGAAGACTTACCAGAAGTTGAAAACAGAGAACACAAGTGGCTAGTAGCCTGGTGGTACTGTCTGTCGACGAGTAGAAGTGAAGAGAAGTCGCTGTTACGACTGAATAGCTTCTGGAAATTTAGAAATAAAAAACCTAAAAACTATTTTTTACCTTTTAAAACCCTAATTAGCACCTTTTGAGAAAATAATGAAAAGCCGTCGCATTTTTGAACATCGCCATGCTACAGCCAAGAAAGGCAGTAACTCATCGCCTCGCGCCAAAGGCGACAAGGCGCTCTCTTTTCATAACACCGGTCTCAGGCGTTTTCCCCTCTTTGCCCAAGCATAAGTCCTAGTCGATCTAGAGACGACGGTATCGTGGGCCGACTTTTCTCTTACTTAGCCCAATGTGGCCCAACAGCCTCTAAATGTCCTAATCCGCGTTTTACCCCATAAAGATGTGATATAAATCCAGAGGTAATAAAAAAGAAAAAGCAATGGTCATATGATGAGTAAACTTCATAACAAAGGGATGGTAAAGATTGACAAATCATTGACACATTAACCAAATTGGACAACAATCAATAGAAACAACAAATAACTCCATTAACAAAAATTAGAGCTAAGAGAAAACTCATTCAAGAATAAACAAAAATGAATTCACTTTCCGTAATTAGAGGCAGACTTAGGGCTTGCAAACATGCCCCCAGTTTCTTAATTTTGAAATTGTAAGATATAACAGCTGCAGGATGGTGAAATATTTTTTTTTTTTTAAAAACAAAAAAGGGGATACTAGATAATCAAGAACTAATATTTTCTTCTCCATTGGTTTAATTCGCCACTAGGTGGAATTAGACCATTGTCTGTCAATTGTTGCCTGAATACCTAGATGAGTTACATTAAGCTTTTTCATCTGCACAAAAGGACCAGATGGCTATCCTATATGATTAAAAATGTCATCTTTCTATCAACAGATTTCAGCAATCTACTCTGAATGGAAAAATTGATGTGCACTCTTTAACTTTGAGCAAACCGTATCTCCAAAAAATTAAACCTAAAATGACCCCCAAACTTAATTCAAGTTACCTAAGAGTGGAACTGTTTCAATATGAGGGAAATATCAGGTACTAAGAAATGAACATCTCAACCATTTGAAGAATACAAATTAGAGGCAGGTGAATAAACTCTATCTTATTCATCTTTCTTAGAGTTGGTATGTTTGAAATGGTTGACTTTCTGTTACCTTTGTCAAAAAAGAAATGGTAACTTTCTTAGCTGCTTTAGAGTATGAAAGGACGCCTTCTTGTATATCGCCAAGCGTATTAACTCATCAAATCTTATATTGGTTTTCCAAGTGAATTAACTTATCAAAGGACGCCTTCTTGTACTGTATATACTTCTTATATTTCAGCACTTAGTTCTTTACATATGAAATATACCTTAATTTTCTCATAAAAAAACAGAACTCCTAAGTTCACTAACATGGAAATAATGAAATTAGTGGGGATTATCTACTTGCGCGTACAGTTTACTTAAGTTTTATATTACGAGTATTTGATTTTAAGTACCTTTCCTCTTAAAATAAAAGGATAATAGCAAGGAAACTTCCTTCTCCATAATTTCATCTATTTCTAAGCCTTAATCAAATAAATTACACATATCCAATTGTTGCACCTTAAATTCTATAACTGACAAAAGATTATTTTAATCATGAAATGTTAGGAAAATGAACCTGATCTCTGAGCTCTTTCGTGTCCAGCTCAGACTTAGGTGTTCCCGTATCTTGATTAGCCTTTTCAGTTTTGTGCAAAACATCATCCTCGCCTTTTTCTGATATCATCAGCGTAAATTTTTATGAGCTTGACAAAAATTTAACGAATCGAATGGAGGAAGGCAAAATCGGCTCAATTTGGTTAATGCTGTGATAATTGATAAGATCTCTAAAACATAAATATAAACAATAAGATACCTTCACTGAAAAGTGAAGATAATGGACTCCTATTGCGAGATACCACAGGTTCCTGATCAAATAACATAAATAGCTATCAGAAATTTTGGACTTCTTCCATATCTATCTAGCAGAGCTACCAGCATACAGTAGCTATATATAGTATGATCATAAATTAATTCATCCTTATATAAAGTAAACTCCAGATGCAAATTTCATCCTTACACTAATAAATCAAACGATAGAAAGAAAGATGAAATGTGACTGTAAATGGTACTCACTCTGTCCCGATCTGCGTAATACAATTTAGTGATTCAAACTTCTACACTTTGCTTTTAAGTTTTTTGAAATAAAATTTATGTACTTGAAAACTACAATCACAATAATTAAGGACTTAAAATATCTAAAAAGGAAAAGGATATTCCATCAAAGAAAACCTAGTTCAGACTCTCGAAAGTACAACTTTGCCATATTAATTGGGACGGAGTGAGTATCTTTTCCATTGTCTTTTACTTCAACAATCAAACAAAACTTCTAACTCAAATATAAGAAATACAGCTTAATAAAACGAAGAATTTCGGTCACAGATCATCTGAATCCACTATTTCTCAAGGTGAATTGAAAGTTCATAACAAATGCATAAATAGAGAAGCATATAATCAAGAATACCTTAGGAGCTATAGACTGCGTGACGAAATGAGATTTAGAACCAGGAGGAAGAGATTCATCCTTGAAACGGAAACAGCCAAAGAGACATCCCATGGCGGCGACAATCAGCACTCTAAACACTCCAAGGATATCCCGTTTATTCGTATACTCACTTCCTTCAGAAGGTAACCTAGACCATAACATATTTCTCCAGTTATTATCTCATCCTCCAATTATGCTTAATTGATAGAGACGGAGTTTGTGTTGGAGTTGATCAAGAAAACACCATGAAAGCGAAAACCCTAGCTAAGCTTTCTGTTTCAGCTTGCGTGCAGTTGAAAATTCAGAGATTTAAAGAGAGCAAAATTAATAGTGGTGGGGTGAAGAATCACTGTACAGATGTCTCTTCTAGATTTTGAATTTCGAACCGGGAGGGAAAATAAATAAGCTTTAGGCTTTTTCTTTTGGCTATTTTTCCGAGTACCCAAAAGGTGAAACTCGCTCTTTCTAATTGACACGTGTCCCAGCAGCATGCCATTCCAAGTTAAATTTATAGTTGATTAGTTTTAATCTGTTGGATTAGGACAGTAATCCTCTCTCTTCTCAAAGAGCTTGCAAAATTTCACTCTTCTTGTTGGAAGAAGCTTAGTTCATTTCAATTAGTCCTTCTACCTAATGTCTGATTCAGTAAGTAGGCTTTACCTTATTTTTCTCGATAATAACATGAAAAAGTTATTTTCTTTTCATTTCAATTTATTTGTTTTTCTTTTTTCTGTCTCAAAAATATATTTCTTTTCTTTTTTTGATAAATTTTAAATCCTAGCTTCTAACACGATACGTTAAAGCTACAACATTATAAAGAATTTCCATAGGAGAACCGGCTCAACAAAATTGATGGCCGAACGTCAAACTTCACATAGAGAACCTAAAAGAAAATTAAATGTGAAATCTTCTATTTTTTTTAAATGCAAAGTTATTTTCTAATTGACATATTAAAATTGAATAAATTTTAATAATAACTAAATAACAGTAGATACTTATGAAGTAAGAAGATCAACAATGACAAATTTTAATTTAAAAAATAATTTAAAATTAAAACAATAAACCATGCTTAAGAATTTGACAAGTAGATATAATGCATCTATATAGTATTGTATTGCTTTAATATAATGATCAATTATTAATAGATTTTTACATAAATAGTATTTATTTAATTTTTTATTACTCTTTTTGGGCCTACTTTTTTCTTATATTTTTTAATATTTATTTACCATTAATAGCAAATTAGACTAAGGGTGGGAAAAATTAGCTTCGGACCGAGATCGAGACGGACCGGAACAAACCGTACCGGGACGAATCGGTACCGAGATGGTACCGGGCCGGGACGACCGGAATAGAACCCTTATTTCGTCCCATCCCATTATATAACGTGACGGATCGGGACGGTACCGGATGGTACCAAGACGTGACGTGACGGGACGGGACGGGACGGTACACCAGTAGCCCATCACGATTGTCATCACATCAAGATGGCTATCGTGATGAGTTTCTAGTGGTCCATCACGTCGTGATGAGTATCGTGATAAAATACCTTTTTGGGAATCCTCCATCACAATACCCATCACATCGTGATGGAGTGTTATAGGGTAAAAAATTTAATTAAATATTTCGGTTCGACCGGAACCACTTGGGTTTCTTTAAATAGTCAACCCTCAATCCCCCGAAGCCCCCTAAATCAATTGTTTTCTCTTTCCCTTCTCTCTCAACAAAACTTCCAAGCTTTCCATCTCTTCCTTCCTTCTCCCTCTCCCATTACTTCGAGGTCAACAATTACAAGGTATGTTCTTTTCTCTCCTTTTTTATTTTGTTTCGTTTTCATTGTGGGTCATTGATATTGAATCAAGCGGAGTGATGAATATGATATATCGAACCTTCATAACGCACATAAAAAAAAGGAAAATCTGAGTACCTTGTCATATATGACCACTAAATCTTGTGTTTTTGCTGAATTATAAGGGCGTTTTTGTGAATGTTAAGTTGTATCTCTTGATGTAGCGATTAAGTGTGGGGTGAGTTCCACCATCCCACCATTGTGCGTCATATATCATGTGTGTTAATGTTAAACGTGAGGAATAATTGGGGGTGAGGTAATCATGTAATTGGAGGTTGTCGTTAGGCCGTAGAAGGATGTGCACACACCTACACACTTGAGCGAGCATTGTAATTGTTAGGGGAAGTCTGACATACCCTCTATGTATTCTTTGTTAAGTGTGTGGTGGTGTCGAGTTTAAGTGTAGGGTGATATGCATCTTCCGGCATTGCTAATACTTGTTTTTCTTTGTAGGACAATGCCTCCTAAAGCCACCAAAATTGGTCACTCCAAAAAAGGCATCATGGCCGATTCGAGTTCTTCGCGGGCTACCTTTAAAAGAGCCCATGCTTCTCAGACAGAGGAGCCACCTCTTGTGGCCCCTCCTAGGGTGAAACAACGCAGATTCGGTATTGCTGCGATTGTCGATGTGGGGAAGAAATGGTACCATCAAAATTCAGTATCCTGATACCTCCCTGTCGAGCAAATTGGCAAGGCTAGTTTGGTAACAGAACTAACGTTAATATTTTCCGTCAGCTTGGGTTAGACTTCATTTTTGAGGACCAAGGAGGGTGCAACGTTGACTTGGTCTGTAAATTCTATGCTAATTAAAACCCAAGATAGATGAACGAGGTTAAGGTGCGGGGGCGCACTTTTTGGTTGACAGCAACCTTTGTAATCTCTTGGAATTCACCTTTAATGTTCAACTCTTCACTACCCTACAAGATAGAAGAAGAAGAAGAATTAGGCAAAGTGCTTCATCGGTTAGTGCTCATCAAGGGTTTACAAAGCATATTGGTTCCATCGGCCACCATCATCTCACGATTTGGAACCAATTCTTTCTCAATTTTCATAAAGATCAACTCCTTCTTCCCTCCAACAACTTTCTCATTTTGTTATTCTTTGAGTCTCCTCATGATAGCATAGTCCTCCTTCACTTGATAGGGCAACACAGATTCAAGAACAAACTTTCGTCCTTTAAAACATAAAGGAGTACTTGTTGGCTCTTCCAAGGTTTATCACATCCATATCGAATTGCCAAGGTCTCCCAAGAAAAACATGGAAACAAGCACAGGAACCACGTCACAAACCACTTCTTCATGGTACTTGCCCATACTAAATTTAATCACCGCTTGCTTGAAAACCTTCATCTCACCACTATCATTAAGCCATTGGAGTTTGTAGGGTTTTGGATATGTGGATGTGGGAAGCCCCAACTTATAAACCATGGACCGGCTCACAACGTGGTGCAACTCCCGCTATCAATAATTAAAAAATACACCTTATTAAGGACCTTGCATTTTGTATGGAATAGGTTTTCCCTTTGGTCATTACCATCCAACGACATAGCACTCATAACCCTTCTCATCATGAGAGATAAGTTTATATTTTCCTCCAATTTCTCTTCATCAACCATGAGAGGATCTTCCTTTCTTAAAAGTCCTCCTAGAGTAATACTTTCTTCCACAAAATATTCCTCATCACTCGAGGCTTCTTTCCTTGGCTTCACATTAGTTTCAGCACTATCTACATTCCCCACAATCATCATCATCATCCTCAGTTCTATACCTATCATGAAATGCCATAATTTCTCTTTTGTTAGGGCACTCACTAGAAATATGTCCCTTCCTTGACATCTAAAACATTTGGATAGTAGAAGGACAAGGTTGGTTGGGTTTAGGATAAGTACCTTTGGACTTGAGCTCGTCTTTTACCTTGATCTCACCCTTGGCTTGATTGAACTTATCACTACCCTTAGAAAACTCTTGTGAAGTTGATGCTCACTTTACGGGTTGTAGGATGGACTTATAGAAACCTTACAAAATATTAAATTTCAAGTGTCACTTCACGACTTGGGATCACGACTCGTAAGGTTTCATTCCACGAGTTAGTCCATATCTGTGGCTACCTGGGAGCATTTCCTTAGTGTATTAAGTGCATGTAATGACCCTCATGCTCATTTATATTAAATACACGATATTTTGCATTTTAGAGCATTTTAGTAGCTGCTCCAAGTCATTTATGACTTACTGGGATCGGTATTTCGGATTCCCGGCAGCTCGGTTAAGAAATATCTCAAATTATTTATTTTAGAGCCTAAAACTAAGTACTTTTTAATCAAAGTCAACTTTACTTCAAGACAAGCTCAAAATTAAATTTCGACAGTTTTGTTAGCTCTAGAATGCCAAATAAAGTCAAGATTGACCTTAAGTTTGTGTTTTGGAGTTTTCGTTTACATTTTATGCCAGTTTGTGGATTTTAGTTAAAATTTAAGGCCTAAGTTGGAGCTTGGGTGGTATTTTCGTATTTGGAGTGTCGGATTGGAATTCTGAAACTTCCATCAGCTCTGAATGGTGATTTCAGGCTAGTGGAGTATACGCCTAGAACTGGTGAAGCAGATAATGCGGTATCTGTTGGAATTAGAGCGAATCCAGATGCTGTGTTGGTTCGTTTACTGGACTTGTCGTTTCATTTTCGAGGTGTTGATGGAAATTTTATGATTTTTAGCCTAAGGGTTGACTTGGTCAATATTTCCCCAAAAGGACCTTGGATTTTGATTTTTTCTGCTCTGTTGAGTTCGGAATGTTATTTCGGGTGTGCGTGCATAGTTTATTTGCATAAATTAGACTTTTTAAATACATTTAGAGTGGTAATTCGAAGTATTTTCTTTCTCCTAATTTTGTTTTCAGAAACCTGCAATTGGTGCAGGTGAATTGTTCTTCTCGTTCGCGAACAACAATCATGCGATCGTGATTCATTAGTCAAGTATACTGCGCGATCGCGATGATGAGTTATGTGATCGCGATGAAGCTCAGCCTTCTTAGGGATATATGATGCTCTAATACTCAACTGATGATATTCTGATCTCAATATCAATCTTATAGAAAATTGAGGCATCCTACAAATGGTCAAACAACTCAGTTGCGGTAGAGGATTTTTCTTAATAGTCAAATTATTCAACTGCTTATGATCAATGCATATCCACATAAAACCATCTTTCTTCTTCATGAACAACACATGTTCTTCCCAATGTATACCTAATAAACCTTTTGCTCAAAAATCCTGCAACTAATCCTTAAGCTTTCTTAATTCTGCCAAAGCCATATGATTGGGAGGAACATATATAGGTTTAGTGCTAGGCTCTAATTAATAGAAAAGTCAATATCCCTATATGGAGGGGCACCACTAAAGTCAGTCAAAAATATATCAGGAAACCCCCTAGCTATAGGAACAAACTCTATGTAAGGAGCAACACTAGTATCCAGAACAAACGCCAAATAATATAAACACCCCTTCTCAGCTAATCACTGATCCTAAAGAAATGAAATAACCCTCTGAGGATACAAACCACTCGTACCTCTCCAATTTACTTTGTTACACCTAACACACACAAGTAACAGTCTCATTATGACAATCAAAGATAACATGATAAGGAGAAAACCGATCCATGCCCAAAATCACATCAAAATCAACCAGTTCAAGAAGTATCAAGTCTATACATATATCATAACTAGCCAAAACAACAATGTAGGATTGGTACACCCCGTCCACCCATAAGAAATTAACCACAATAGTAGACACACAAAGGGGAACAAGCATGGAATCATATAGCATCTTAAAAATAGTAGAATAAGAAAACACATTAGAGTATGTTGTCCCTGAATTAAATAACACAGATGATTTTCGATGGAACATTAGGAAAATACCTATAGTAACTACATTTGAAGTTTCTGCCTTGGGATTTCCCAAAAAAGCATGGTACTGGGTCCGACCATCCCTAGACTGAGTTGTAGCACGACCAACACCTCTACAAGCCTATTGTGCACCTCTAACTAGAGGTTCTTACCATTGTATTCCTCTATTCGGAGGATCTGATGCTCCTACTGGAGTCTGTAAAGCATGTTGGGTCTCTCTCTAGGCACATTATGGGCAAAATCTCATCAGATACCCGGGATCACAACAAGTATAACATGATCTAAGAGTAATAGATTATTGCTGGAAATTTAAAGAGTCAGAATGGAAATTTCGGCCTATACTTATAGTGAAACCAATGAAAACCTGGCTCTAGACTAAATGAACTCTATATTGAGTGACTACTTGTAATGAGCCCCAAGGTAATTTCGTATTTTTGTGGTATTGTTGTGTTTTGAGTGGTTTCACAACTTTTCTAGGTCATTTATGACTTGGTCGGACCAATAGTTTTGTTCCCTGACGATTTTATAGTTTGATTCCTCAGTTTCCCCATTTTAGAGTTGTAACTAAGAATAGTAGAAATTGAGAGTGCTTTCCTAGCAAGCGTGCCTGGAATCTAAATTGAGAGTACTTTTCTAGCAGACCTGTTTTTAAGGTTTGGTTGGCGCTAAGCGTTCTTCGTTCCTTTTTAGCTATTTCTACTTCAAGCCTTTTCAACTCAAATGACCTCTGATTTTTATGTTATTAGTTCCACTAAATCTGGAATATTATATACATGAAACTAGCATATTTGGTTTGTAGAAAACGGACTCTGTTTTCATTTCGTGCCCCTTTTATAGCAATTTGTAATTCCTGTCCAAAAGTTGCAGGGGTGACCAATTTATCAATCATATTGGATGATAAATAAGGAATGGACAAGAAATAGGTGGCTGCTAAATCATCCATTTGACCAATAAATAGGCTAGTGTCGATAATCGACCACTTTAGCTGATAAATTGGCTAGTCGGTGGAATCTCAATATAATGTCTCATCTCAACTTTTCTTGATCATCTCTTATTTTTTCTACGATTTTCCTCTATATTTAAGAGAGGATTGATCAAATTGGAGGTTGAGGATCATATTTTTAGTCCGTGAAAGTGTATTTTGGTGGTTCTACATCTATTCTACTAAGTAATTCTTTGATTTCTCTTTCATTGCAAAACTTTTCATGTTGTATATAATTTTCAGGCTTGTTTATTCTATATCTTCCATTAGTTTGAGCTATGGTTTGTACGAAGCGATTTATGAGCTGGGATCTTCGCAAGGGTATGAATATTTTAGTTTTTTGAGCTACGAAGCCCACAAACCCATTTTTAGTTTGGATTTTGACCTTACTATTCCTATTGCAACTAGGATCTTGTTTTACTTGTCCTTACACGTGGATTATGTATTTGCTAGTTTCATGCGGTTATGAGCCTGTTCGAGAATTTTGACTTTTCTAGCGTGGTTCTCGAGGATTTTTGTAATGCCAAGTAGGCTATGGTCTACTCTCTTAAACTGGGTATTAGTAATGTATATTTATGGTAAAGTGCCAGCTCGGGGCTAGGTTACTAGTCGGAGCCCCGTTGTGTTTAATTTTTTGGCCCATGACATATTTTGCTAGCTTTGTAGATTGGTTATTTTCCTCGAAGCTATGTGTCCCTATCCACATGTTTGAT
>JBDJHY010000102.1:11216746-11229367 GCA_039654485.1 Withania somnifera | reverse complement strand
GTCAACTTCGCAAAAGTCCTCTTCTTTGCCTCCAACTTTTCTTGAACTTCTCCATTCCACCACCAATCAACCCGACGCGTGCCAAAACTGCCTTTAGCAACACCCAACACCTCACTCGTCGTCTCTCTAATTCACTTGCTATCTTATCCCACTTACTGTTAGCGTCCCCCAACTCTTCCAAGCTCCCATATCCAACAACTTCTCCCAAAGCACTAGCTAAAGTCAAGCTACCCCACCTAATCCTTGGTCAGTCCTTTACAACCCTCCTCATCCTATTCTTCTAAATTTCCAAGTGCATCACTAGCAACTTATGTTGAGTCGAAAGATTCTCATTAGGGATAGCCTTACAGTCTTTACACAAGCTTCTATCCCTCTTCGGAAGTAGTAAAAAGTCTATCTGAGATTTCGCCACTACGAAAAGTAACCAAGTGATCCTCTTTTTTTGAAAAGCTTGAATTCGCTACCACCAACCCAAAGGTTCCAGCAAAATCTAAAAGAGAAGCCCCTCCTTCGTTCCTTTTCCCGAAACCAAAACCTTCATGCACATCGTCATACCCTCTTCGCGAAGAACTGATATGCCCATTGAAATCACTACCTATAAGAATTTTTCGGAGTCAAGCACCCCTCTTACCACCTCATCCAAAACTTCCAAAAGTTCGTCTTCTCTTCCTCATCCAAACCTGTATGCGGCGTGTAAACACTAATAATGTTAAAAGTATGCCCTCCGATGACCAACTTAATCAACATCAGTATGTCGTTTACCCTTCTAACCTTTACCACCTGCTCCCTAAACTCGTCATCGACTAGCATTCCTACCCCATTCCTATTACTCATGCCTCCTGAATATCATAACTTATACCCGTCCACATCCCGCGCTTTAGTGCCTACCCAATTGGTCTCCTCGACACACGCTATATTAATTCTTCTCTTCCTTAAAATCTGCACTAATTTTATAAACTTACCCTATAAAATCCCTTTTTCGGATATCATCAGCATAAAATTTTATTAGCTTGAAAATATTTAACGAATCAACTGAAGCAAGGAAAAATCTGTTCAATTTGGTCAATACTGTGATAACTTATAAGATTTCTAAAACATAAAACTAAAGAAAAAGCTACCTTCAGAATTGAAAAGTGAAGATAATGGACTCCTATTGCGAGACACCACTGGTTCCTGATCAAATAACAAAAATAGCTAAGCAATTTTAGATTTCTTCCATATCTAGCGGAACTACCAGCATACCGTAGCTATATATAACTATTAAGAAATTCATTGTTATATAAAGTAAGCTCTAGACGGCAAATTTCATCGTTATTAGCTACTAATAAATCGAAACGACAGAAAGAAAAATGAAATGTGAGAGTCCATAGTACACTTTCTAATTTATGTTACACATTTGAAATTTCGAATTTTAAACTTTTAAAATTTTGACCAAGGAATTCAAACATAAAACATTTAAATTTTTTAAATAAAAATTAATATATTTAATAACTAGCTAAAAAATATTATAAATCAGAATAATTAATAATTTAAAACATATGAAAAAAGAATATCCATCTCGAAATTTCAATTTTGCTAAGGGAGGAATTATCTTTTATTAAAATTTCTTCGGCAATCAAACACATCTTCTAACTCAAAAATAAGAAATACAGCCTAGTAAACCAAAGAATTTCGGTCACAATTCCATGCTTGACTCATTTTTTACATTTTCATCAAAACATCAACAGAAAAAATCACAATAAATAAAGAAGACCTTAGGAGTTATAGACTGCGAGATGAGATGAGATTTGGAATCAGGAGGAAGAGACCCATCCTTGATACGGAAACAGTCAAAGAGACATCCCATGGCGGCGACAATCAGCACTCTAAACACTCCAAGGATATTCCGATTATTCGTATCGTCACGCTCTTCCGTAGGTAATCTAGACCATATCATATTTTTTTTTCTCAGGATATTATCTCATCCTCCGAATTGCCATTCAATTGATTTGATTTGATTGATAGATAAAGACGGAGCTTCTATTCGAGTTTATCCAGAAAACGCCATGAAAGTAAAAACCCTAGCTAACTTGCGTGCGCTTGCAATTTCAGAGATTTGAAGAGAGCAAAATTATCCACTGTATAGATGGCTCTTTTGCATTTTGAATTTGGAACCGGGAGGGAAAATAAAAAAAGGCCTTTTCATTTATTTCCTTTTGGCTATTTTTGCTCATTGCATGGATAAACTTATGATTGTCGCCTCATTAGTTTGATTAGGACACTAATCCTCTCTCTCTTCTCTAAGCTTTTGGCGTCCAAGAAATTGCAAAATTTCAAACTTTTTTTGGAGGAAAAAAGAAAAGTGCATTTCAATTACACCCTCTACCTAATACTAATTAATAAGACAAATAGAAGAGAGAGCTTTTTATTTCTAAATAAAAATGCAACAAATATAATTGTTCTATTTATAAAAAGAATAATTTGATCTCAAAATTAGCGGTTCTTTTCTCAAAAAAATAGGCATTTATTATAATACAAGTCTCTAACTTTTCTTCAAAATAAAAAGATATAAAGGATAAAAATTCATTATAATACAAATATTTTTATAACACTCCTCTTCCTTGAATGTCTATTTGATTTATTTTGGTAAAATCTTATCAGAAAAAAAAAAATTCTAGCGAAGGAAAAAAAGTAGACATATCTACTAATACATATTTTAATTGCCTTATTAAGAACCTTATTAGAAAATTCAATGTGATAAAATTTTATAAGAAAAAAGAGTAAGAACATCAATCTAAGGACTTGAATCTTCGCGTCCTAATCTTATGCATTGTCTTCTTGAAAGTCCTAATTGATAGAGACTTTGTAAATAAATCAGTCATAAAATCACTGAAATTGACTTGTTGCACCTCAATATCACCATTCTTTTAGAAATCATGTGTATCGAAATTTTTTGGTGGAATGTGTTTGTTTTGTCTCTTTGATATATTGTTCTTTCACTAAGTTACGAAGGTAGATCATCGTCATACGATACTGGAACCTCTCTTTTAAAAATAATTCTTTGTATTTTTGAATAATAACCATGGTTGATCGCCTTCTATAAGGAATGATGTGGCAACACCCTAATAATGCATCTATACAATTTATTTGCGATCAAACTTTATGTATATCCTATAAATGCCTTTATCATAATTAACAAAATCCTAACAATATTTGTTAGGATAAACATATTGATATGAGGGCTTTCAACCTTTTATTTGTAATATGCAAAGTGATATTATTTCAATATCTCTATCTAGGAGTAAAACTATGTCATACTCATAATCATAATAAGATGTAAAAATACATCAATTATAGAAGATTTAAAAATATGTAGTAAGAAAACTACTACTCCTTTGATTGAACTAGAATGATCAATTGTTGATTAGCGCTTCATTTTCTTTTAGAAAAAGTGTCATGACCTAAAATTTCAAGTCGTGATGTCATTTTCCTGAACCCACCCAAACAAGCAAGTCTGAACCAACTAAGGGTATATGCGAAAAATAAATAGTCAACGAAAAATAAAGAAGATACAAGATCAACATCTATCTATTAACCACCCAGAAACTGGAGTTACAATGTACAAACCTCTAACAAACGAAATACATAGCCGAAGAAATACATAGTCTCAAATGTCTCGGACCTCAAATGGATAAAATACATAAAATAAACAGAAATTGGGCATTTGCCGGATGACAAACAACTACCTCGACTATCGGATCTCTAAGTGTCGGACCTGATCGAAGGGGAAATGATCACACCGCTCCAGACTCTGAACCTACATAAATGTAGAAAGTAAGAGAATAAGAACCAAATAAATAAGGGTACCAAAAAAGTATCCCTGAATCGGCATTAATACAAAGCAATGAGGAACTACCAACTACTCTGATCCTCCCAACCACAATCCTCTAGACTACTAGCTAAGAATCAGTACAACACCAACCGTTTATAAAGAGAAATTAAATGGCAAATAACACAGCATAAAGATAAACATATAGTAAAACACCAAGTCTGAGCTCATCATGAAACAACAAAGTAAGGTTCCACCCTATCAAATACCAACTCCATATCATATCAATACCAACTAACCATTATCGAACAATTCAATGAAGTATCAATAATCAAGCGAACATATCCATCTCATATACAAAGTGTGAGCCGGTTCTTAGCCCATTCAGAGGTGGCCTCCCTCTAGAGTCAATTTCATAATTCATGGGAGTAAACCCACTTACAGTGCCAAGGCCTTATAGGTGGTCCATAGAGCCTCGATTAGTCTTCATTCCACAATATTGGTTTCAGTAGAAATGGTACATCCGACGCAACCGAGAGGCAAACTCGTGAAATGGACACTAATAAAAATAGGTCAAGATAATATGCAACAAAACCATCTCAAGTATCTCATAACCTCGATCTCATCCAGATCCATCCATAACCTTCAATTCACAACATTTGGGTCTTTTCTCACAATTCTCATCACTTTCAATAGACATTTTATTTCAACTTCAAAAGCACAGAACTAACCTTGTCACCTCAGGCTCACAATATCATCTCAATAAAAGGGTGAATAAAACCTATGAATAATATATAAATAAGTGAGAAAGATATTCCATGATAGACAAGCCCACAAAATATGAAATCAACAAATCACCATCCATGTAAGTGCAATGTAATGCGATATAATGAAATGGAATGCAAGTCTGCCTCACATACCATATCAATATCAGAAATAAAAGTTCAGCCATATTGCTTTCATATTCGTAAATCAATGTATGTCTCGAGTCCTATTTGGGGGACAAGGACGCAATACCTGAAATAACACAACGGTCAAATTGCTTTTGTATCATACCAAGATCATGGCAATACCGAAAATAATACATCGGCCACATTACCTTTTTACATCATATCAATATCACGATAATATCAAAAATAGCATATCGACCACATTACCTTTTTATATCACACCCTCTTTGTCTTTTTCTTTCATCATGTACTAAGACCATACTGGAATCACACCTCGGCCCATGGTTATTCCAATCATATCATTATGTACCCTTTGTTCTTGTCATGCAATCAATATGCAAATGAATGTTATTATGGATAATTCAAATACATGACAAGAGGCAATGAAAATCAACGCATAATCAAGCTGCTCATGGGCTTCATTACAAAAGAATAAAATACGGCTCAGTCAAGTCATATAAAGCATACAATGCATCATGAGACAATCCAAAATAAGTAACTCAACAAGCCCTCCACATAGGTAGTAAATCAAATATGATATCACAAAAGCACATGTAAGCCTCTCATGGGCAATCTCAATCAATATTTATTAAGTTCAGTTAGCAACAAACAATACATTACATGTATTCTACTAAGCTTTGAAAAAGGGTCAAGCCTCCACTTGCATTAAATAAGAAAACTCTATCAAACTGGGGCCTTTTATTCACGCCGGTACTCAGCTCCCAATATCTAATCAAATATGATTTATGCATGAGAAAACACAAAGTTTAATACTCATAATGATATTTTGTAATTCGAGTTCAAAGTCGACCTTGAAAAGAAAAAATCTAGGGTCAATGGATTTTAAAAAAAAATTATGAATTTTTTTTCATGTCATAAGGATCATAAAATATGGAATTTCATCGTAATCTGAAGCAAGAATTAACCCCCAAAAGCGGAAAAATACCATATCAAGGTTTTTCTCAAAATTTCTAATTTTTAAACCATAAATCATCAATTTTACATACTAAAAATGAGAAGTTATTAGTGGGTCATCGAAGTCTTAGCTTTTTAAAAACTTACCCGAGTGATTCACCTTGAAAACCCTCAAAGATATCCCAAATGAGCTCTCAAAGTCAATAATTGAGGAAAAATGAGAATAAGCTCGTGACTTTGGGATTTCTTCCCAAGTCACTATTTCAGGAGACTCTATGCGATTACGATGTAACATCAGGCAATCGTGATAAAAAATCTTTTTTAGGCTCTGTTTTACTTTACGCGATTATGACCAAGAAATTACGTAATCGTGACCCTTGACTAAAAGAACCTACTACATAGTCGCGACAAGGCTTAACGTGATCGCGACTAGTAACAAGTCAAAGTTATGCGATCGTGATGATGTCCCAGATATACTCATGCGATCACAATATAGAGTCACACGATAGTGAAGAGATGCCTGTACATGCACCAGCAACAACAATGAAAGCAACTCATACGTAAAAACTAGTCTCCACAATGGACCTTCAGGATTCGTACTGAATCCTGTGCTAACCAACCATATATGCTACCCCACTAAATTTGATGTTCCGAACTCAATATAACAATCAAAATGTGAATCTTAGGCCTCCTTGGCCCAATAACCCAGAGTTACTAAAAATGGAACCTTTACTCAAAAAGGCAATTTCGCACTCGGAACTTCTGAAAAATATTTTGAACCTCCTCCTAACCCAAAATGACCTCCCGAATCCAAAGGAATTGCCGAATTCAAATACGATCTCTCGATGATCAAATATTGACCAATGTCAAACTTTGACCTTAAAACTCAACTTTATCCTGTCTAAAGAACTAAAATCAACACAAAAGGTCTTCAAACAGGAATAAAAGCCCTTCTAGACTAATTTCGATATTTCAAAGCTGATGGAACTGACGAAATTCCATTTCGGGACTTGGAACTCCAAGTGAGGTCTAAAGTCAGGTAAAATGATAGTTTTACAAAAAAGACAAAAAATGACCTTCAGGATCATTATAGAAAGCTATCTTATCATACTCTTATACTAAAAGTTTGGATGCTAATCTTTGATAATTCAAGAATTGTATCATCACTAAGATATTGAAATATATAAAACAAGTTACTATTATATATTTCTTTCATAAAATTAATCTTGAAAGAATTTAATGTTCAAGTAACTTTAAACTATCTGTATTAAAGTTTAAATATTGTATATTAGTAATGAATATATTAATAACATGTTAGCTATATATAAATTTTATACTGTATTATGCATGTTTTTTGAGATTATAATTTTAAATAATTTTTTATTTCTTTTAACCTTAAAAAGATTAATTTTTGAATAATTTTTTTCTGTAACTGTTAGAATTCAAGTTCCAAGATCTGAAACTCCGTTAATAAAGGAATAAAATAGTGAAAGAACACGTAAGAAGCAAAGAAATGTAATGTTCTGATTGAAAGGGTCAAAAACTAACTACGATTTTACAAGAATTTCTCTATTTATATAGATGACGAGGAAAATATCTAGTTACTAACTAACCGACTCACTTCATTTATAACTAAGTAAGTAGCATCTATAAACTACAATCTATCTAACCAACTAACTAACTGTCCATGTGGATGCATATATTTTAACACTTTCTCTCAAGCTGGAGAGTGCAAAATGTTGATCACTCACTACTTGCTCAAAAGATATAAGTGTTGAACCTGCCCCAGTTCTTTAGTCAAGAGATTAAATAGTAGATGTTGTGTAGGAACATGATTATATGTATCATGACATATGTGATCTTATCTCGAATAAAATGATAGTCTATTTTGATATGCTTAGTACGCTCACAAAAGGTGGGATTAACAACTATCTGTATTGCAGACTTATTATCACTTAGAACTGGAACATGCATTTTGATAGAAATACCTAAGATCTTGAATATACCAAGTAACCAAGTCATCTCTACTATAGCTAAAACCATGCCCCCTCTACTCAACCTTAATTGAACTTCTAAATATAGTTTGTTGCTTCTTTGATTTTTGGGAGATCAAGAATTCCCCAAATTTGATCACTTAACCTATACTTGATCTCCTTGTATTTAGACTCGTAACCCAAATAGAGTCACATCAACATGTTTATTTTGTAGTATTCTTAGACTGTAACCAAACTCCTTGTACTACAGTTCCTTTGAGATATTTTACCACCCTTATTACTATATTTCTGTAACACACCATACATATTTCATGCTCAGACTCACTTCTAATATAGAAAACTCAAGGAACATAGAAATTTTTCCTTTAGATATCAGCCACGAGTTATAGAATCAAGTCCATGTGTTGTAGGGTCCAATTTTGGAACACAATCTGAGGTTGCCTATTTGTACTCATTTTCCACGAGTCGTAGCATGATAGTAGGTGCATTTATACACTTAACGTCAAGTTCTACCTACTTCCTAACTTTTTTTTATCATAACTATGTATGTTGATGTGTGTGTCTAATGATATGTGTTTGTATATGTAAGGCCCTTCATACATGTTTCATGCTTAGAACCAGTCATCAAGTCAGCATTCAAGATAGACATAGGGAATTTTTAAAAAAAAATATTGCGGGCCAATAGTACGGACGACTTTAGGGACCGTAGTCTTGATACTTGATATGACTGTAATTTACGTCACATTACGCACTTAAAAGCCCTAAAAAGGAGCACGTTCTTGAGTAATAACAGCGTGTTTTAATATGTTTAGTAAGAATTTGCAGGGTTAAGGCAATGAGTGAGAGTATGCAACACTTGTACCAAAAAGGGACATTCTTAGTGAATAAAACAGTCCAGACGGTTCCACAGCCTAATAGTCTGAAGACAAATGGCTCGTCCAAGGGGGTTTTACCTACTCAAAAGTTCACTGGATAAGAAATCAAGGATAGGCGGCCCAACAGACGTTTCTTCTGCTGGGAGACGATTCACCCACTTTGGAATCGCCTATTCAAAAGTTCACTGGATAAGAGCTCAAGTACAGGCGGCCCAGCAGACGTTTAGCTCAAGTACAGGTGGCCCAGCAGACGAAACGTCTGCTGGGAGACGGTTCGCCTAGTTGTCACCGACTATTAGAAAGCTCACTGGATAATAGGGAGTGACATGAAAATTTGATAACGCCCAAACTACATTTTCTTTTAAAGCATAAGCGGTCAGTTGTCAAATATAAAACCCAACTAAGGTTAGGGTCGATCCCATAGGGAATAGGTGTCGGGTATACATCCAGCAGTAGAAACTAATAGTTAGAGCTTATTCCTAGTAACAAATAAATAAATAGAAAAAGGGTTTGTGTGTTTGCAATTCTTCGTTGTTCCGTGGTACTAATTATTGATTTACTCAAGTGTGTAGTTAAGTTAGGTTTGTGTTCATCAGGGTTTAACCGTCCTACGGATTGTAATATTTTCACGGCTATAGAATCATTCCTAACATAGAGTTACGTATGCATACAGAGTTGTTTACTTAAGTGTTTTTCAACCTTTGATCCTAAGTAAACCTCTTTACACCGGGTTAGGGCTGTGAACGAGTTCATTGCATGTGTTATCATAACTCAAGATGATTACTCTAGTTATATCAGCAACAGTTAAACGAGGGTTAACACCCTAAATTTCTTAGCATAATCTCAATCCTAGTTTTATCCACCGGATTAAGGCTACCTAAACCTAGGCATGTTCTAGTATTTGCAACCACTAAAAGTCTTTCATTATGTAGAGATTATGTTTATACGAAGGAATAGAAGAACAACCCATGCAGATTACAACCCTAGCTTAGTTTAACCCATGGATCTCACAATCCTAGGGCTGTGGTTTATCCCTCAATTGTCATCATACTACAATAATGAATCCAAAAGATAGAGTAACATACCACAATTGTAAAGTTTAGTTGATTGCGGAATAATAATCACAAAATCTCAACACTTGTGTTCTTCAATGAATATGGGTGTTGAAACCTAACTCACAAGTCTCAAAATAATATGTAAAATGTAATTGTTCCAAACTCCCTAAAAATTAAGCTAAGTACACTATTTATAGAGTTTAGGAATAAGTGAAATAATCAACAACTTGGGCTGGGCTTTTGTTAGTCCCAGCAAACATTTCGTTTGCTGGGAAACGGTTCACCCAGTTGGCACCGACTGTTAGAAAGCTCACTGGATAACGGGTAGTGACATGAAAATTTGATAATGCCCAAACTACATTTTCTTTGTAGCATAAACGGTCAGTTGTCAAATATAGAACCCAAAAAAGGTTGGGGTCGATTCCATAGGGAATAGGTGTCGGATATACATCCAGCAATAGAAACTAATAGTTAGAGCTTGTTCCTAGTAACAAATAAGTAAATAGAAAAATGGGTATGTGTGTTTGCAATTCTTCGTTGTTCCGTGGTACTAATTATTGATTTACTCAAGTGTGTAGTTAAGTTAGGTTTGTGTTCACCAGGGTTTAACCGTCCTTCAGATTGTAATATTTTCACAGCTGCAGAATCATTCCTAATATAGAGTTACGTATGCATACAAAGTTGTTTACTTAAGTGTTTTTCAAACTTTGATCCTAAATAAACCTCTTTTACACCGGGTTAGGGTTGTGAACGAGTTCATTGCATGTGTTATCATAACTCAAGATGATTACTCTAGTTACAGCAGCAACCATTAGACGAGGATTAATGCCCTGAATTTCTTAGCATAATCTCAACTCCTAGTTTTATCCACCGAATTAAGGCTAGCTAAACCTAGACATGTTCTAGTATTTGCAACCACTAAAAGTCATTTATTATGTAGAGATTATGTTCATACGAAGGAATAGAAGTAACAACCCATGCAAATTACAACCCTAACATAGTTTAACCCATGGGGTTGAGGTTTATCCCTCAATTATCATCATACTACAATACTGAATCCAAAAGCCAGAGAATAACATACCACAATATCAAAGTTCAGTTGATTGCAGAATAATAATCACAAAATCTCAACACTTGTTTTCTTCTATGAATATGGGTGTTAAACCCTAACTCACAAGTCTCAAAATAATATGTAAAATGTAATTGTTCTAAAATCCCTAAAAATTAAGGTAAGTATGCTATTTATAGAGTGTAGGAATAAGTGAAATAATTAGAAACTTAGGCTGGGCTTTCATCAGTTCGGCAGCCTAGCAGGCAAACCGTCTGGTGACGGACGGAACTGTCTGTCACTCCCTGTTATCCAGTGAGCTTTCTAATAGGCGGTGCCAACTTACCAAAATGCTCCCAGCAGACGAAACATCTACTGGGCTGCCTATACTTGACCTCTTATCCAGTGAACTTTTGAATAGGCGGTTCCAAAGTGGGCGAACCGTCTCCCAGCAGACGAAACATCTGTTGGGCCGCCTATCCTTGGGTTCTTGTCTATTGAACTTTTGAGTAGGCAAACCCCCTTGGATGAGCCGTCTGTCTTCAGACTATTAGTCTGTGGAACCGTTTAGACTGCTTTATTTGCTTAGAGTGTCCTTTTTTTCGTACAAGTGTTGTATACTCTCACTCATTGCCTTAACTCTGTAAATACTTACTCAACACATTAAAACACGCTGCTATTACTCAAGAACGTGCTCCCTTTTAGGGCGTTTAAGTGCACAATGTGACGTAAATTAAAGTTATATCAGCACCCTCAACCTAAACAATTACTTGTCCTCGAACAACAACAGAAACATAACCGGTACACATCAAACACTTAAAACAACCTTTGCAAAAAATTCATCTCATCATAGGCATTCATTAGGTTTCATATTATATTGGCTAAGTGTACTTATTCACGCACTGTGATTCATGTTGAGTGGCACATCGAAAGACCATATCTCCTAAACTACTGCATTAAATCATTCAAAATTGAGTAGAGTGTCAACTTACCATCACAACAAAGAAGTCCCACACACAATGAAACGATGAAATTTTACAGAATACTGGGACTGGGGAAAAGAGTCTCTCACGCTAAAAATGAAATCACATTGCATGCACAACATCTATAGGCTTGCCCTTACCAATTACAACACGACGTTCTGTAAAATGACATGAATCACACAGGACTTTTTCTCAGCTTATAATGTCTGTTGAGTGCTGGTAGGGTATGATTTGGAAACTTAGTGACTGACTCAATTTACTGCACTACCTTCTTTTTTCAGCATTTTTCTTTTACAACCTTCTTGCCTTTCATTTTCACTTGCCCATGAGTCCCCCTTTTACACAGATGCACTCTTTTCTCTTTTGATTTTACTGCCAAACACCTTTTTTTTGTACGGGATAGGTTTATGGTAGCCACCCTAAACCTAGAGTTTAACTCAGGTTGAAGACACATTACTCACTATTGAATCAGGGCCAAATTAGACTAATTACCACATGTTATTTTATGGTGTTTTCTACCTAGCCACCCCATACTTGGGTTACAATGCCCACACCTAGGTTCACAATACTCAATAGGGGGCCAGGGCCTTACACAAACCTCCTCCTTTCACTTTTTTTTCCAAGGGTAAATAGTTTGGTTTTATTAGACATGAGGGTTCAACTTGGGATTGCATACTTCTTTGGTGACTCATTTAAGGCTTAAGTGACTTATCAAGGAATGCCTAGGATCATTTTCATGTCACTTAATTTCAACTATGTTACAATATGAACTGATCAAGTTCTAGATATCATATACACAACAAATTATACAAACATGCTCTCCCCGACTTGCAAGTATCTACTTTTCTCAATTCAAGTTTGTTAAACAAATGTCATAGAGAGATACAATTACAATCATACACTACAAGAAAAATGACCTTTAGTGACAAACGAATCTGGTCACCAAAAGTCAAAGTTTGGTCACTAAATGGCTTTAGTGACCAAAAAAAGTTG